>JANKOE010000204.1:11689393-11717899 GCA_026284465.1 Erythroxylum citrifolium
CGATAGAAAGCAGACGATAGCGTAGAAACTAAGACGATAGAAAGCAGACGATAGGAGACCAGCTGATAGAAGTCAGCCGATAGAAAACCAGACGATAGAGAACTAGTCGATAGAAAGCAGACGATAGCATAGCAGAACGAAGAAAAAGCAGACGATAGGTAAGTCGATGCTACAGAACGTAGAAGATAAAAGCAGCCTTTGAGTTCTAAGCTTAAATCAGAATCAGCTCACCACCAAAATGAGTTAGCAGCCAGCAAATCAGCAGCCAGCGGTTCGGGAATGAGCCATCAGTCAGGGCTCACCACCCGGACCAGTCGGGCTTCGGACTCGGGGTCCGACAAAATTACTATTCTATTCTTAACATGGGTAATGGGATGTTACAGTCAATTTTGCAGTTACCTTTTTTGTAAACAACAAAAGTGTCACAATTGAAACCCTGATTGGTTTCAATTTTAAGAAGAGGAGGTAGGATTTGGAATTTTCCTAAATGGCATATGTCAATATGGTCATGGTAAAGGTAAGACCACCTACATCCACATTATACAGTACAAATGATGCTAAAGTAGCATTTGTGGCCTGGAGAGATCAAATAGGATGTGTTATTTGACCATCAAGAGATCGATCCTAGATCATCTACTTCCAAAGACAAACGTAACAAAGGAATTCCTAGACAATGTCTACATGATCTCTTCCAATGCTGAGATAAGTACCATGTGTAAGAAGTTGTTCTCCATGAGATACACTGAAGAAGGGGGAGTGCGGGAATACATAATTAGATGGTCCAGCTCTAGAGCAGGTTGACAACACTGGATATTTTATTACCTGATGCCTTAGTAACGCACCAAGCCCTAAACACACTCCCCCCAAAGTTTGGCATCCTGGTCACTACATATAATTCACAGGATGAAGCCCGGTATATCAATGCCTTGATAGCGTGTTGTGTTGAAGAGGAGGAAAAGCTAAAGAATGCTACTCATACATCCTTGTTTGCAGCAAACAATGGAAAGGAAAAGTTCAAGTCTTAAAAGTTCAAAGGTAAGAAATCCAAATTTTCTGCATATATGCATACTAGTCAGTCTAGTATTGCTAAAGGTTTTCAGAAAATGAAAAGTATGAGGTCCTTCTTCTGTAAGAAGAAGGGACGTAGAAAGTCTGACTATCAGACATACAATGCCTGAAAAGAAAAGTAGGAACTATCAGTTGACTCCTTGGCTTGTATGATCCATTAATGTAATCTTGCTATAGCCACATTATACTCTTCGTGACTAGATAGTAGAGCCTTTAATCATGTTGCCTCCATAATATAAGGGTTCATATGCAAAAGAAAGCTAAATAAAGAAGAGGAAAAACTAATAGGGGGCAATAATGAAGAATTTCCTGTAACGTTTGTAAAGGATGTATGTTTGAACCTTGATATATGGTTCATTTTGGTTTTACATGACACATTTTATATACCTTCTTTTCATCTAAATCTGATCTTTGTATCAATGTTAGACAAAGAAGGTTATCATTTTGTCATTAATACTTCTGTCATATAGTTATTCTTTAATGCAAAAAATGTTGGTACAACCTTCTTGTTATATGGTTTATATAGAATGTATCTTGCATCGAATGAGATGTATGCTTCTTCATATCTTGCCGAACGATCACAAAAAAGACAACTCTAATAAAGGATAAGTCATACTTGTTGTAACACAAAAGGTTAGGCCATATTTCCAAAGATAAGGTCGAAAGATTAATTAAGGAAAATATTCTCCCAACTTTAGATTTTGATGAACTAGAAACATGGTTAGGCCACAATTCCAAAGATAGGGTTGAGAGATTGATTAAGGAAAATATTCTCGCAAGTTTAGATTTTAATGAACTGGAAATATGGTCAACTCGTGCTTCTATCTTACTAGACCTCATCCATATAGACATATGCGGACCTTATACAATTATCTTATGCAATTCTAGATATTTTCTGACATTTATTAATGATTATTTCCATTATGGATATGTGTTCTTACTTAAGGAAAAGGCTGAAATTCTTGACAAATTCAAGATCATTAGGACTAAAGTTGAGAACCAATTGGGAAGGTCTATCAAGATTGTCATATCAAACCTTGAAGGTGAATATTACGACAAACATGTGGTTTCAGGACAAGAAAATGTTTCGTTTGCCAGATACTTGGAGTCATGTGGAGTAGTGACTCAATTTATTATACCAGGTATTCTTAAGAAAAATGATATGGTCAAAAGGTGAAACTGCATCTTAAAGGATATGATGAGGTCAATGTAAAGGAAGACTAACCTACCTGAGTATCTTGAGATGAAGCCATCAAGACAACATTGTATATATTTAATAGAGTCTAGAGCAATGAAGATATGTTTTGAAATCTAGAAAAGGTAAAAGCCTAGCATTGCACACTTTGTTGTATGGAGCTACCCTGCTAAGGTACACTTGTATAATTCTTATGAAAGTAAATTGACTGCTCATTCTACTCATTACTCTTTAGTTAGATATCCTGGCCACTCTAAAGGCTATAAATTTATGACGGGATGTAATGAACGATGAGATGCAGTCCATGAAGTATAATAAGGTATAGAGCTTGTTGATTTGCCTCATAATTGCTAATCTATCAATTGTAAATGGCTTTTCAAGACCATAAAGGACTTTTGGGTAAAGTTGAGTGGTTTAAGGCTTGGTTGGTTACCAAAGAGTTCACTCAGAAGAAGGAATTAACTTATGTCACCTTCTCTCCATTATCCTCTAAGGTGCATTTAGAGTGATCATGATAATAATAGCTCATTATAATATAGAGCTACATCAAATGGATGTTAAAACCACTTTCCTAAATAGAGACCTTTATGAAGAGGTCTATAACTTGAAGGATTTCGGGACCATGAAAAGCCAAATAAGGTTTATAGACTGAGAAAATTGATTGAAATAAGCTTCCAGACAATGGTACATTAAGTTTGATGAGGTTGTTACCACTTTCGACTTCATGGAAAATAAAGTTGAAAGATGCTTGTACTACAAGGTAAGGGGGAGCAAAGTTATCTTCCTACTGTTGTATGTGGACGATATCTTGCTCGCATCGATTGACTTGACTATGTTGCATAAGTTTAAACAACTTTTAGCTAAGCATTTTGACATGAAGGACCTTGGAGAAACATCTTTTGTCCTAGGTATTCAAATTCACCAGGACAGATCTCGACATTCCTTAGGGCTCTTGTAGAGTGTATACATTGAGCGAGTGTTGCAAAGGTTTAATATGGCTGATTGTAAACCTGTTGCAACACCTATCTCTTATGGTAAGAGATTATCTTTAGAACAATGTCCAAAGAATGATGTCGAGAGAAAGGCTATGAAGAATGTGCCTTATTATAGCGTAGTTGGTAGCTTGATGTATGTCTAGGTGTGCACTCGATCAGACATTGCATTTGTTATTGGACTACTGGGTAGATATATAGCCAACCCAGGAATCGACCAATGGCATGCAGTTAAACGAGTGTTGAGATATTTAAAGGTAACAAAGGATTATAGAAAGTTGACAATCTCAACCTCATAAGGTATACATATTTAGATTTTGCTATCTATTCGGATGATAGAAAGTCCATTTTAGGTTACATCTTTATGTTAGCAGATGATGCAGTATCATGGAAGAGTGTTAAGCAAACACTAGTGACTTCCTCAACCGTGCATTCAAAGTTTGCGGCATGTTATAGAGATGCTACACTAGCAGTTTGGCTCAGAAACTTGATTTTTGAGTTCTCTTTCTACTATATTGTTCAATCATAGCAATGAGAATATCACTGGGTCTAAGCATTTAGAGGTCAAGTATTTGACCATCAAGAAGGTGATACATAAAAAGGTCACATTGAGGTAGAGCATTTGAGGACTGAGGACGTACTTGCTGATCCTTTGTCTAAAGGACTTTGCCCACATGTTTTTGAGCGACATGTATACAGTTTGGGTGTATTGAGGTCCTTAGATACTATTAGTTAGGGATCATTATATTAGCTCTTCGTACATTTATATGTTTTTCATGTATTATGACAATATGTTTCTATGAATAAGAATCATTTTGTTCAGTCATATATGTTGTCAATGTTATATATATTATTGTAATATAAGTGAAAGTCTTAAGATTTGTGTTGATCTTGAGCATATTAAAAGGTTGTTGGGCATATATATGCATATTGGCCTTGAGTCTATATTATTAGAACACATATAAACATATATATATATATACACACACACATGGATTTTGACATGACATAGGGAATATAAGTGTTTAATCCCATGAGGGTTTTCTCTAACACAGTTAGCATTCAGTGAGAGAAAATGAATGTCTCCAATGCTATTTAGCACAAAGTTTAGAGAAATTGAGACTTACAAATGAAAAAGATGATACATTTCAGATCATACAGGTATAATCTTAGTTTGTTACACTCTATTTTCTCATTCATGTTAGTAAGAAAGAAATTAGATATACATGATTGTATTGGATCTATGTTACAAATGACACACACATTTGATATTTTTTTATATCGAAAGCCTTACGAGACAAAATGATAGACTTTCATTTTATTTGGATCAAACGTTTTTAAAACTTGGTCAACCTATACAGTGATTTGTTTAACCATTTTGAATTAATTTTATAAACTTTACAACTTTTATAATTAATTATTGTCCAAGGGGGAAGATGTTGGAAATTTTTGAAAAAAATATTAGACAACAATTAATTACTTTTTTTTATTTTAATAAATTTAAGGTTAAGCGAATCGAATTTGATCCAATTAAAAGGTAATAAAGTAATATGATAAATTATCTGAATTAATGGGCTAAAGTTCGATGAAGAAAATGGATCATAATCAATATAGGTTAGACCTATATTGGGCCTGTAATGAGAAAGCCCGATATAGAATCTATATATATATGATTAAGGTCTTATGCAGCTGCTTAAGCAATTCGTGAACGCTCAGATTCTCTGACCCTTCAAGAGGTGCATGTGTTAAGAAAGTTGCAGAAAAACGTTAACGACGCTTTAGTGATCAACTTTTGTAAAGGTCGTCACGAAAATGGATTTGTTTCGACTTCAAAAAGTTTGTTGGAAGTCGTGGAACTGAAATAAGGTATTTTTTCGTATTTTCGTTGTTCATTCTCTTTTACGCTCAATCCCGGATGCATAACTAAGGCTCATGTTATGCATTACATAATGCTTGAGTGTAATTGTCTACGTCTTATAGTTACACAACATAGTAATACAAAGATTAATTTAGTCATTAAGATTATTCAAAAGATATTACATAAGGCTAGTGTTATGCATTACATAATGCTGGAGTGTAATTGTCTACATCTTACAATCACACAACATCATAATACAAAGATTAATTTAGTCATTAAGATTACTCAAAAGATATTAATTTTGTCATTAAGTTAGTTGCAATTAAAAAATGTTTTAACATGTAAGCAAACGAATATATAACATCCACAAAAGTTAGTTATAAACTTAATCACCACTTTGATTATTGCTATACAATTTGTTTGTGAAATTTTTAGTAAATTTTAATGTTTTAAAAAATAAATCGAAAGTTAAACCGTAAGATAGGAGGTTTTAAATTTAAAAGTTTCAATTATAAAATAATTTAAAATATAATTAAAAGAGATTATCCTTAAAATAATTTATTTATTTTAATTTATAATAATATATTAATTTATAAAAATAATAAATTAATTATTAAATTAGTAAAATTTTAATAACAAAAGTCAACTAAAAAAATTATATATGCTAGCTGGTCGAACCTTTTTTAATCTTTGGTAAAAATTGATTTGTTATTTAACTGCTCTGTTACGCAGCAATATGAGTAAACACCTGTTCTGAGCAGTTCCAGTCAGAGAGACATGGAAATAGAACCAGAGCAACAAGTTACTTTGCCACCTGTTCAACAGCCTCCAAAGATTCATCGTCTGCAGGAATCTGTGGTCAACAGAATCGCTGCCGGCGAGGTGATACAGCGACCAGTGTCAGCCGTGAAGGAGCTGGTCGAGAACAGCCTGGATGCCCACTCTACCTCCATCAATGTCGTCGTCAAGGATGGTGGCCTCAAGCTCATCCAAGTCTCCGACGATGGCCACGGCATTCGGGTACATCAGAGAACCTTTAAGTTTCCTTCTTTTAAGAAATAAAAAGATGCCCACATTGTTATACTATTCTGGGTGTACTTATGATTAGCCTGAGGACTTGCCTATACTATGCGAGAGGCACACCACGTCGAAGCTTTCGACCTATGAGGATTTGCAGTCCATAAAGACAATGGGGTTCAGAGGAGAGGCGTTGGCCAGTATGACGTATGTGGCTCATGTTACTGTCACCACCATCACGGAAGGTCAGCTTCACGGTTATAGGTGGGTAATAGTATTTGTTTATTTCAGTAGATACTTTCTTCTTTTGGGGGTTTGTTGACACTTGTTAATTTGAGTTTGGGAATTGTGGACGCTTTGTCGTTCAGGGTATCGTATAGGGATGGTGCTATGGAGAATCAGCCAAAGGCTTGTGCTGCTGTGAAAGGGACTCAAATCATGGTCTGTTTTGGAAAATTTTCAATTAAATCCTTAGCATTTATTTTCATCTGTGAGGTTGATGTTTCAATTGTGCATGTATGTTCTTGTAAATGTGGTTATCTATTCGAACAATTTTGGTTTTCGTCTTACAGGTTGAGAACTTGTTCTATAACATGATTGCTCGGAGGAAGACACTCCAAAATTCTTCTGATGATTACTCAAAAATTGTAGACTTGCTTAGTCGGTTTGCAATTCATTACACAAATGTGGGCTTGTCTTGCAGAAAGGTCCATCTCATGATTATTTCTATTTCTTTGCTTGTATCAAATGTCAAAATTTTCATCACTCTGAATAATGCTTTTTCCATACATTTCTAATCAGCATGGAGCAACCAGACCGGACGTACACTCAGTAGCTACTTCATCAAGGCTTGATTCCATCAAATCTGTTTATGGTGTTTCAGTTGCTCGTAATCTAATTTCGATAGAAGTTTCTGATGGTGATCCCTCTAGTTCAATTTTCAAAATGGATGGATTCATGTCCAATTCAAATTATATGGCGAAGAAAACAACAATGGTGCTTTTTATAAATGGTATGTATATCTTTATACGGATTATTGGAAGTGTCTTGCTGCAAGGATTTTATGTTTTTCCATTTTCATGTTTACTGCCTAAACCTACTGCAATAGTACTAGTGATGTTTTACATGAGAATTTGATGATATATTCTTGTTTTCTGATAGAGTAAGCATCACTATCAATTTAATTTTAAAAAGTAAACGCTATCAAGTAACTGGTAGGCTGCAATTGGAAATGGGTAGGTCCCAATTCTTGAGGAGTGAGCTGAGAAAAAACTTGGTTCATTAATCAAATGAAAATATATTATGGAATCTTTGTGTAGCTTGGCCTAAATCATGTCATCACTGCAATCCTTGAATTGGACATGGATTTTTTAAATTAATATAATTCCCATTTTCCAGATGAAGTTCCTTATATTTTGTTTGTACTGTTAAAGATAGTGGTAGAAAGGAAGCAAGAGGAATGAAAGAGGCATACATGAAATCTCTGTTGGAAATTGTTGACCCTTTTCCCTCTCACTTGTTTTCTGTAGAGCCCCCTACCTTGCTTATCATCCACGGGCTGAGTGTTGTTTGATGTCTTGCATTCCTAGCTTTTTATTTTTCCTTATCAATGTATCAAGTCTTATTTTCTCTTTGTTCCTTTAATTTTTGAAGTTTTGTGCATGTTCTCTAGATTTTGAATTTTCTTCTTTTCTTTTATATTTTTACTTTTCTTCATCATTTTACAGATGTTTTGCTGACATAAAACATATAGTCTTCTAGTTGATGCTGACAAAAACGAAAATTCTTGTTGTGCTTAATGCTACGGATTTAGTCGTTAAATGTTTATGGTCATTCACCAAAATATGTACCAAGATTTACTATTTTCTTTGGGGGATATTCTTGAGATGCATTTTTCTTTAGAGAACTCTTGTACATGTATATATAATCAATTTGTATTAAAATCTGTACATAGAACTATTTATTGGGCTTTGTACAGTTATTTGTTGACCAGTTATGATATCTTGTCTCTTTCTTCAACTTCATTGATATTTCTTATGTTTTGGTCTACTTCAGTTGGGCTCTTTGGAGGTTCAATGATGTAGATTGCGTTGAACTTCATGAACTCTGTCAGTTACTGTATACTTTTTGTTCATGACTATATGAAGTGATCGCTTGAGCCTTTTTATTTCTGGTATTCTGATCCATACCATCTATCTTCGGATTCTGATATGCAAATATTTGATGTTTTACCTACTTGTTTATGATGTGGACTGATGCAATTCATTATTATTGCACTCTGGAAAATTAGTCTTTATTTAAAAGCTTATGAGAAATCAAACATGAGGCCTTGCTGTCAAGAATTCATTCTTTTTCACTGCATGGCCTTTCTATTTGTCGAAACGATATAATTGCTTTGCTCTATTCATTTTTAATCCTTTTTAATATAACTATTAACATGGCTAGCATGCGTATTACATTTATCCTTCCATAATTTCTAGGAAATTAGTACCCCAAGTGTAATATACTTTTGTATTTTACTATAATTTATTTCCAGATAGGCTTGTGGATTGCTCTGCTTTGAAGAGAGCTCTTGAGATTGTTTATGCTGCTACCTTACCTAAAGCTTCAAAGCCATTCTTGTATATGTCAATAGTATTACCACCTGAGCATGTTGATGTAAATGTGCATCCAACAAAAAGAGAGGTATGGATTCAGGAATGATCTCTCTGTCACCCACACTTTTACATTAATATTTGCTTTCAAGAATCTCAATGTTGAGGCAAATTGGATAGATAGAACAACATATACTGTAACAAACATACATGTGCCTACATGTATATGCATGTTGGGTTCTTATTCTCTGTATTGCTGCATCCAATAAAAAATTCCAATGGCTTGTTGTTGGTCTCAGATTGTGAGAAACTGTATTTTTGTGATTGCAGATGCTATCTGTAATTTTTGCAATTAATGGTGCCTTTAAACTAACTCTAGTTGCCTATTTTATATGCTTAGGATTAGATTTCCAGTGTCCATTGTCATATTTTCTATGATTTCTGCACAATTTGCTTAACATCTTGCGTGTGTAGATCCTATTAATGATACACACTTATGTGTTGCTTGTTTAATCACCAAGTAATCTGTATATTTCATATCTGTTGTTGAGATGCATGCCACCTTGGATAGTCAAGGCAATCTACAGACACATAGCTAATCATTTCCAATGATAATTGTGAGTCTTGCTATTTTATCAATCAATTAGTATTGCAAATGGTTATGAATCACTCAGGAGTATTGTTCCTGATACTTTACTTTTCCTCAACATTTCTAAGAGTCCTGTATGAATCTTTTATTATTACCATACAGGTAAGCCTTCTGAATCAGGAAATTATTATTGAGAAGATACAGTCAACTGTTGAATTGAAGTTGAGGAACTCAAATGAGGCAAGAATGTTTGAAGAGCAGGTATGCTATTAAATTGTTTGTGAGTTCCGAACTTGACAGCCTTTTGCAACTACTGAGATTTCATCTTCTTCTTGCTAAGCATGAAAAGCATTCGATACCCTCTCATATCTTCCTTCAGAGCATCAATGAGAAATAGAATAAGGACCTGAGTGACATTATTTCCAGTCCCTTTTTTTCTGTTGAAATTCTTCAACGTATGTATATCCGACATTCTGGCGTGTTTGGATGGCCTTCATGGAGACTCGTAGCTTTCTTTAATGAAAATAAACATGCTATCTCTTAGGTGTAATTGAGCTTGGAGCACAAACACTTGCTGCATTGTTGGCAGCTGTGAACCTAATTGTAGTCTCAATTTATGCATTTCATTGACATAATACTTTGATCATCTATACTCGTCTTTTGCTCCTTATTATTAGGAGTTGAGGTAAGGATGTATTTTTTTATATTCTGTATTAACAAGTTTCTCTATGGAAAAATTATTGGATTTTATTTGTTTATTATTCACTGATAATAATGGAAACAGGGGTGTATTGGGCTGCATTTAGGCTAATATCGTAATTGATCATAATCTTCTGGAGAACTAGTTACCAATCATATCATCTTTTCAGTTTTTCCATTTTAATTCTAATTTTAATCTTAATGTGAAGTTTGGGATCAAAGCTTATATTTTCCATAGGGGTTCCTATGTCCATTGTTTTGAGATTATACAAGATGTAAGTTTTATTTGGTTTGAGAAACCCGACTGGCATTTTTACTCCTTTTAACATTTCCCATTCTTGGTCAGCTTTATAGGAGCCCGTGTAAAGTTTTTGACAAGAGAATCACTTATGATTGCTAGGATCTGATTTTAGAGTATATATATTGGCCTTAAATTATCATAATCTTTTGAAAGATAAGTGAACATGGATGACCTATTTTGGGTCCATAAACATCAAGCTCTGTTTGTATCTTTTATGTTCTTTGCCTGCTTCTTGCATTATTCTATCTGATTACGAATTATCTATAAGTTTTATCTGACAATTGGATTGGATAGATTTTGTAATTGAAGATCAAGTTTACTTAGCACTTAGTGAAGCTCTTTGAAATGCATGCACATTTACACACACATATAATAGGGAAGGGTAACTCTCCACTTGAAATGCCAGCTCCCTGTTTTTGACGGTAGGTTGACCTACTTTTCAAGTTAAAATTTCTCAAAATCAATTCATCAAAAACCTTCAATATTTGATCCGTTTCTCCGACATAAGATGTACTTCAATCACTAATACTGTTCAGTTGTTACCAAGTGTATAGGATCATTTTATAGGTCTTATCTGGAAAGATAAGTGGTCTTACATGTAGCAGGAGGAACTAATATAATTGAGATACTCTTCATGAGAGTTTCCTTTAATTGAAGCATTGACAATTGCTAGAAGAGTAAATGGGTCACTATTGAGTCATTTTTCTTGTCTAGAATTCTTGTTTAATTCTAAATTTTGATGTTCAAATTAGATAATTTGTTATTGGAATTTTGCTAAACAGTGAATGAAGTCCATGTTTGCATTCCCTGAAAGTTTTGTAACCTACAATGGTATAATGCACCAGATTTCTTTCCCCCATCATTGCTATACTGTGGTGTTACAAAAGTTCTGCTAGTTCTGCGGTTCTGTGAACATTACCTTTAACTTCTGCATTTTCTTTCTTCTTTTGATCAAGTAGGTACTAGACCCCTCTCCTAGTCTTCCTTTGACTGAAAGCAAGGATTTGAGTGCTAATCCTTTGCCCAATGGTATGTAACGTATATGTATGTTTCTTTCTGTTGCCCAAATACTTGTCACTTTCACTAGTTGCTCAAGGCCCCGTCATTATTGGTCATGCTATTTATTAATTAGGGTCAAAGATGTACAAAGTCCCGGAGCATAAAATGGTAAGAACTGACGTATCAGACCCAGCTGGAAGATTGCATGCCTATTTGCGGAGCAAGCCTCTTAACAACAGTGTTGAGAATTCAAAGTTGACTGCTGTGAGGTAGGATTTTGTTAGTTTGCATAATCATTTTTTTTCAATGATTTAGGCAGGGGCACTTTATGCATTAGGTTTTTGGATGCTTGTTCCTAGTCTGGATCCTTCATTGAGCATTAAATGCTTACAACTTCATTGAAGAACATGATGCCTTTAACTTTATTGTTGTTTTGAATCAACGAAGACACTGACGGTTGTTATCTTAATGGTTGAAGTAAGTCCATTTATTCTACAAGGAACGTAAATATGCTTCATAAACACTTACACCAACTGTTTGTCATCATCAAAATTTCTATCCTTTAGCAACCATTATTTGAATGTAATATTTATTAAAATCACTCTATAAGTTGGATTTCTCAAAACCAAATTTGTCTCTTAGTTTTTAAATCCATCACATTCTATCTATTTCAATATAATGAGTGCCAAAGATCATTCGGACTATGTTGAGTAACAATACTGAGCAATATATTCTGTGAACATTCAGGATTTTGATCAAATGCCTCAATTTAGCTACTCTCTATGAAATGTGCTCTAAAGACTTTGCACTCCCTTGTTTAGAAAGACTGATGAGATATGTCTGGGTTGTCGACTAACTGAATATGATATTTTGTAATATTGAATGTTCAATGTTCTTTTCCTTTAGTCTAATATGCTCTTTCAGCAAAAAAATAGATTCAAGAACAGAACATGATTATGTGTTTTTTGGATTTAATATGAACAATCTATTCTAGTTTTATGAAGACAAAATTTAGCTAGCTCTCAATCTTAGTAATTGTATCCTTCTTCAGATTCTGTGGATCAGTTGCAAACAAACAGCTTATAGAAAGAGTCTACTAGAATGAAGTCTTGAGATGGAAAGCTAGAATATTTTCTTGATCCTGTAGTTGTTTACTTTGAACTTTATGCAGGCCTATGACCATTAAAGAACTGAAGACTTAACAATTGAAGTACTTACATTTGTTTACACATCTTGTAGGAGTTCAATCAGTTCATGAAATAAATATAGTCCTTCATACATACATGGAGGAGTTTGCTTGTGCAGTTAAGTCCAAATTTGGGAATGATTTTTTATGCAAAAGAACCTAAAGTTTATAAGAGTAAAAAAAGAGGAAAGATAAATCAATCACAACCCTTAATTTGGTGGGATGAAGATTGGGAATTGGGCTGAATTCATATAGTATTAGGATTCCTTATTAGATGGGAAGTAGTAGTATTATGTTATTATGTTGTCTAGTATCCTGGATGGTACTATGTCAAATCCAAGAAATGACATAAAGTTTGAAAAAATATGGCTAACTTGTATTTGATCAAAGATAACTTGACACTGATTTGATATTAGTTCTGTATTGAAGGATGGGAAAAGCAGATTTCACTATCCCCTTCTATATTACCATTCTCATCCTTCTCAAATTTGTGCACATTTGCATGTCCTGTACATGGCAGATTTGAAACAGTTTGAGATGCTGACTTTAATTGAAACCTCATGTTGCATGCCAAAACCAATTAGTAGCACTTCAGTTCCTTTTTAGCAAGTTCCGGCCTTTTCCCAAAAGTCCCAGATAAAAGTGACTTTCCTACATCAGTCTGTTTAAAAGGATGGCTTATATAACGTGGGCAGGGTTCATTTCATATTATGCTATTTTCCTTGGTTTCTGTGATCACTAGTCTTGAAATTCTTTTTTTTAATGCTAATATCGTTATCATTTAGATCTTAAGGTTTAGTGTTGGGGCACTAGCATCATGCATTGCTGTTCTCTTGTCTAAACTATTTCTAACAGTACTCTATATTTCTTGTTTTCTTTGTTATCTTTTAGGTCGTCAGTTAGACAAAGAAGGAACCCAAAGGAAACTGCAGATCTCACTAGCATTCAAGAGCTTATTAATGATATCGATTGCAGCTGTCATTCTGGTAACTTAGCAGACTTTTTATGTTATGTTGTTCTTGGTGTAAACTTTGTCATTGTCAAGTAACCATGCACTTTCTCTTGTTGTATGGTTATGTAGGTTTACTGGACATTATAAGACATTGTACGTATGTTGGAATGGCAGATGATGTTTTTGCATTACTTCAGCATGATACCCATCTCTATCTTGCAAATGTAGTCAATTTGAGGTAGGAATGGACATCTATAGTACTGAAATCTTGCAGAAACCAAAATTATGAGTAGTGATGCATGCCCATGATATTTATAAGACTTTTGTATTATCTTAATAATTGTTCTACATTCACAAATCCCCTTTATGGAATACAATTCTAAGATGCATCGTAATATTGTTTCCAAGGTCTTTGAGATGATTTGCTTTTGTCCATACTAAGCTTTATAAGGATCTGATAAATGGATTTACATTTCATGTTGTCAAGAAATCAGTGGACCAAAGACTTAGGCTATTGGGTGAAGTTCAGGAATCATCATATAGTTTAATATGACTCTAACATGAAGTGTGGGCATAAAGATCACAAGTCTACCAAACAATCAAGGGAGACATGGCTTGTAATCAACATCTCCAGGTCATAAAAACTGTGATACCATGTCAAAAAATTGTTCAACTCAAAAGTTTAAGTTGTTGGTCAGATTCATGAATGGTTCATATACTTCAAGACTTACGTCCATGGATATGCATGCGCATTTATTTATTTGCTGTTACATCTCTTCCATACAGAAAAGGTCATTTTCTACTTTTTCTGTAACTTCTGCTTTTCATGTTTTCACAGCAAAGAGATCATGTATCAACAAGTTCTGCGCCGGTTTGCTCATTTTAATGCTATCCAATTGAGTGATCCAGCCCCTCTCTCAGACCTCATTATTTTGGCATTGAAGGAGGAAGACCTAGATCCAGAATTTGATGAGAACGAAGATTTGAAGGAGAAGATTGCAGAAGTAAACTTTATTATCTAGATCACTTGTCTCCTCTTTCTCTAGATCATTTGTTTTATTTCTACTTTCTTGTTCCTCCTTGGCTTGTTTCTCACCTTGTGTGATTTATTTTTGGTGATTGGGTGACTGCTACAGTATTTTTTTTATGATGGATTTTAATATGTGCCAGGGATTAGTTTTACTTTCTTTTGGTTTAGCCAAAGTTTTTTATATGATCGAATAGTTAATTGGAAGAATGACTTCACATGTGGGTATTATCCCAATGAAGATGTCTTTATACTATTGTTTTAACCTTTGAATTTTACGAACTATCAAGCATCTATGTCTGCAAGCTCTGGTCTCTGTTTAAAAGTTACCTTTTAGAAAACATATGGGAAGAGTTAATTCCCAGGATAAATATTCATGTTAATGGAAACATTAGTCTCTGAATCCAAACGATAAGGGCTAATAAAAAATAAACATCATGTAATTAGGCATCAAGTCAACAAACTTTTGGTAGATGTATAGTCATCCAACTATTAAATATATTAAACTATTGGAATGAATTTAATCTTCCTACACAATTCATCACGAGCTTATATTTGTGTCTCTTTATCATATGGGGCCTTTTTTTGTCCATTAATTATGGTATGCTGGTTCTCTTGCTTCTTTGATTTTCAGTAGAATAAAAGATAGTAGTTAGAGTCAGTTTTCAAAAGTTTGTTTGTATGATCAATGTGCTTGATATTTTCGATGATTTTCGGTTCTTTCTTTTACAGATTAATACTCAATTACTCAAGGAAAAGGCTGAAATGCTAGAGGAATACTTCTGCATCTATATTGACTCACAAGGGAATTTATCTAGGCTTCCTGTCATACTGGACCAATACATGCCTGATATGGATCGAGTTCCTGAATTTGTACTTAGTCTGGGAAATGATGTATGTTCAAGGTGTTTCCAACACTTGTTCATTGGTGTCATATTCTAAATTGCATTGTGTAGTCTGGGAAATGATGTATTTTCAAGGTGTTTCCAATACTTGTTCTGTGTCATATTCTAAATTGCACTGTGACTTATGTTACTATTTTGGACTAAAAGATTTACTAGTGATCTCTTATTTGAAGATATTTTTCTCGTCATATGAAGAAAATGTACGTATGTGAGATGAATTTACATTCATTTGGTTATTGCACTTCTTTGGGATAAATTGAACATGTTTAATGGACCTATTTGTTTAGTCATATCAGCTATACTGCAGAATACAGTCTTACCTCAGTAGACTGGATCACCACAGATCATGTTGAAGCTGTAAAGTTTCATAAATATCAGCATGATGCATAGATATGCTTTGGTGCTGAAGTCTATTTACACTCTTGCAGGTTGATTGGGAGGATGAAAAGAACTGCTTTCAGACAATTGCAGCTGCTCTTGGAAATTTTTATGCCATGCATCCCCCTTTGTTGCCTAACCCATCTGGAAATGGCTTGCAATTTTATAGAACTAAACATGTAAATAATCCTCCAGATCCAGAAGATTCCAATGTTATCGGTATGTTTCCCTGAATCCTGAACATGAGAATGCAATTGGTGTGCTATATCTACTTTTATAACTCCCATGCACGAATCTAGCATTTCTTATTTCTTGTTAACTTGACCAGTAACTTTTCATTTACTTTTCTCTGTGTTTTTTGTCTTGTCCTTCTTGTCCTTCTATGGGTGGCATAATACAAATAATTTTAGTTCTTAAACCATTGATGATTCAAGCTTTTCCAAACTCATAGCAGGGAAGCAGAGTAGTTGCTTAACATGTGGATAGGTTCATGATGACTTACTTTCTGTAGTACTAGATGGGTTACATATACTAACTAGCGACATAGAAGGCAATGCATAAAATTATTCAATTGGCCAATTTTATAATATGGAATATAGTGAAAACTGTAGTACGAGTAATGTCATGTAGTAATCTATTTTCTTTTGTTTTGTTCAGCAACTGTTAAGTAATCATTTTCACATAGGAATAAAATGGAATAATGCAGTAAAAATGATCATGTAAATGTTGATGTAATCTGTTAATTCTTTTTATCTTTGAGATATTACATTACAACTAGTATGTATACCTTAATTAATTGTTATGATTCATGTTTATCTATTTTGTTTCATATGCTTCTTTATAATTTTTAAAATGTAACTAGTAAACTCGCAACAGCTATTGCAACTAGTACGTACCGTAATTAATTGTTATGATTCATCTTTATCTATTTTATTTCATATACTTCTTTATAGTTTTTAAAATGTAGCAAACTCGCAACGGCTCGCAACGACTACTTTCTACTTGGATATAGATGTAAACTTTTAACTATGACTAGGAGTTAAAAAACTAAATATTTAATAGATTTACTACAAGTTCCCTGTGACTGTTCAAGTTGTGGATCTTATCTAGCAAATGAAACTGGATAAGTGTCAAGCTTTTGGAAAAGGGTAACAAGCTTGTAAAGAAATGGGTCTGGTTTTGAATAGAAGCTGGCAGACATATGGGTGGTTGGTGTTGAGCTTTTGGGAAAAATGAAGAGAATGTTTAAGAGAAAGAACTTGCTTTATTGACTCTACTTAGAGAAGTATATCTTATTCTTATACAATTTTGATAAGTTCAAAAGTTCATCAAATTAAGGGGTTGTTTAGTTCTGGAAAACGCATTTCTAATTCCAGTTGTCATTTTCTTTTTCTTTTTCTATTTCTATTTCTACCTCTTCCTTTGTCTATTGAAAAGTCTGAATGAAAACTCTGCTCAATGAAAAATATATGTTCGTTTCAGAAATGTAATTAACAGTAGATATTATATACTACCCAAAGAATAATATATTTGACATCATTAGGATATATATTATGATACATAAATAAATGCATGATTTGAAGTTATTAGTATTTATATTAATACATAAAGAGTAAAATATTTTCTTACCTATGGATAATATTGTTAATATTAGGTGAGTAAAGATTATGCAGAAGTTCAAAATGATAATGGGATTAACCAGAAACCATGAAACCTGTTCAGAGCTCAATCCTTGATATATGCTTAACATATTCTGGTTTAGGTAGTAAAAGAACGTGGAGGATAAGAAAGTCTCATGGTTTCAAGTGATTGAAGGCTTACCACTACACAAAAAGATTTTGAGTCTATTTTGTTTAATGACTCGACTGTTTGCTTAGTGGCAAAATGCATTTAGGAAGTATACAACGCTGCCACTTTAGGCGTGTGTGTGCTGGACCATGTCTGCTACTATTACTTCAATAAACTTGCAAATTACAACTGTTCCCTGTCCTCAATTTTATGCAGTTTCTTGTAATCATGGTGAGACATCCTGAAATATTCTTACTGAAATTCCAAATTTTGAGTCTTTTTACAGGAGACACTGTAACTGACAATGAGATTGAGCACGAACTACTTTCTGAAGCAGAGTCTGCATGGGCCCAGCGTGAATGGTCAATCCAGCATGTTCTGTTTCCGGCCATGAGACTCTTTCTAAAGCCTTCAACTTCAATGGCTATGAATGGAACATTTGTTAAGGTAAGATATTCTATCAATTGCAGTTTATGGATCTTAGTTTCTCATGATATACTTGGTGAGTAGCTTCTTTCACTTGGACTTTACCATGTTTAGCAAGTTGACACGCATGTAGTTACGTACTATTCCATTCAAGTTTTATAATTTTGCCATCAGCTTTTTGGCTTATTTAGAGCAATAGGTTTGGTGATATCTAATGAATGAAACGGCTAGCCTGCACATGTTTGGCTGACAGCTGAATATGCCCATCAGAAACTAATAAAAAATGTATGCTATGTCGTCTAAAGCAACAAACGCTTAGTGGCCTTTGACATTTGGATGCATGATTAAAACGCCCTGTAGTTTGAAACTGAAACTAAGTTTCTTGGTTCCTGCAGATTGCTTCATTGGAGAAGCTTTACAAGATTTTTGAGAGATGCTAATTGTAAATAGTTCTGAGAAGATAACCATCAAAGCGTGGACGGTGATTGGTTCTCTAGCATTGTGGTTTGCCTTCTCCTTTTTTGACCCACAGATAGGGAAGAAGTTTCCTTGTAAATGTTTCATGTCGTGGTTACACCCTGAAGGGACGACGCAAACCAGCTTTCTAGCTTAGTTTGTTTTGGTGAGAATGCTAGCTTTGTAGTTTCTCTTTTCTGATCCAATATGGAATTTCCTTGTTTTGATGTAACGCTCTGCAAGTGTGAACCTAGTGATTTAAAAAAATTGAAATATCTTAGGTAGGTTCAGTGTAATATAACAAAAGATGTTACCTATATCAAATGTTGCAGCATTCTTGTTAAATCCTGGGATGAAGATCTTCATCTCCAAAGCTTAGTGAGAAACAGAAACTGCATAACTATACAAAAGGTCATCACAGCTCAAAGATGGGAATAGAATATAAAATATTTTCACAATTTTATTTTAGAGAAGAGGAACTCCAATAAGATGGTCTCCTTGTTGAGGGGAAACAGTTCACACCTTACAAGGTGCTCTCAAGTAGTTAGCTTTCAGATACTTCCCAAAAAAAAAAACACTAGATAAGGTTCTGTTAAGTGGAGCAGGTATTCACTTGGTTAAACTTTTGATGAATACGTTAAACACTAGATAATGCTGGGCTATGAGTTGAACTTTTCCAATGTAAGTGAGAATTTTTGCTGTCTAATGCTTGATCCTAGACAGCATCTTGGCAGGTATGGGCTAATAATTTGTATTCAACAATCTTTTGGAGGTCAATGGGACACCAAGATACCTTCTTTGTAATTTTCCATCTTTATAGCCCAGCATCTCCAAGATACTTCTTGACAGGATCCGAAACACCCCCAGTAAAAATTGCACTTTTGTTTATGCTCACAGTCAGACCTAAGGCAAATGAGATCTCTTCCAAGTGCTCTCCAGGTGACTTTTACTGAGCCCTTATCCTCTCTGCAAAATACAAGTAAATCGTCAGCAAAACTAAGATGAGTGAGATTGAGTTTCTTACACTTAGGGTGCAATTTGAACTCAACAATCTATTACAACATTTTGCTCTTATGGGCAGAACTTTAAGTGAAGATAAACAACAAGAATTCTATTCACTGTACAAAACCTTGCTATGATACCATGTAATTTGGAAGAACAGGTATTGTATTTCTTAATACAAGATGCACATAATTAGGGTCATATACATACAAACCTATCGATACTTATCTCTGTAATCAAGGGATTATAATCCCTATAATTAATCGATAGTCTATATGATCTGTAATAGAAGACAAGCCTCAAACTCAGATTATATGACTTCATTGCATTTGAGTTTAGTTTTTCTTTCTCGAGCAACATCATTAGAGACTCCCTGATCCATGCTAGATTTGTCTGATAGAAAGATTGGACAGGTTTTTTAGTATCTGAAAATTATATGATTCCTTTAATCCAAATTGCATAAACAACAGAACTGAATGCTATCATGAAGCCAATAATATCCAATCCAAGAAACTCGAGGACATTACAGATTAAATAAACCAAGTAAGCTCAACCAAAGAGTGACAGCGGAAATGATCAATATTTTTCTCTAGTAATGGACCATAATTTTCAAGATCAATATTGTTCGGCATCCATTCAAGCTTTCTACTCTACTGGACATAGGATAACATTTTGTTTCCATTTCCCGAGTTTTAGGGAAACCTATGACTATCTACCGACATGGCAATCAAAGGAGTCTAGATCTTCTGTCCAGTTTTTATGGTGTCTTATTGTGTCTAGTGAATCTCAGCTATTTATTTATGCGGGCTTCACGTTTATTAATGTGGAGCCCACGCGAGATCCGCATAAATGAATGGCTGAGATTTACTGAACACAATAAGACACCATAAAACTGGACAGAGGATCTTGTTCCCAATCAAAGCACTCTCTCTACAAACCCCACAAGTTGGGAATGCCAACTAATTGCTTCCCTTAACTATAGCTGTCAAAAGGAGGTCATTCTCTAATATTGATCTACTTAAATATAGCAAACTTCTCCAAATAACTTCCGTTATTTAGTAATGCAAACATATATACGATATGATGCATGGGAGATGAAAACGACCCTGGTTCAGAAATCATATAGCAACACAAGAAAAAAGCTTTGAAACCGTAGTTTTCATGGAAAACAAGATAAACGTTTCTGTAATCTTCGTCTTGGCTATCATGGTGCTTAGTTTTGAAGGTGGGAAAGCAAGAAATGTAGCTATGACATTGCATGGACTTGGGGCTGAGGGTGTAAATAACCACGCATCACCAGGAAGTTGGTGCTGCAACAACTGGATGCATTTCTGCTGCAATTCAGCTGGTGGATCATCTCTAGCCAATGCCTTGACTCCTGCCATTGCTCCAGCTCCCAATGGCGCCGTACAGTACCACTTCCCATGAGCACATACACATCCTGGTGCGGTGGTGCCGTAAGTTGCTACCTCCTCGAAAGCATGCTTTTACAACTTTTATGTTCGAAATGGGGAGGTTCCCAATGTCGAGTCCAAATCTCTGTCTAGTTTTATGGTGTCTTATTGTGTCCAGTGAATCTCAACCATTCATTTATGCGGGTCCCGCGTTTATTTATGTGGAACTCATACAAGACCCACATAAATAAATGGCTGAGATTCACTGGACACAATAAGACACCATAAAAACTGGACAGAGAATCTGGTTCCCCCAATGTCACGTCTGAGTTTTGAGTAGTCTTTATTATCGTTTTCTTATCAATCTTGTTTGGGAAATTAATTTATTGACTTAATTAATTTATTATAATCTTATATGGAAGAATACCATGAACCCCAATGCATCATTCATTGCGTGGTTAGCCATTAAAAATCAGCTTAGAACAAAATGCCAATGGTATAAACTAGCTCGTAAAGGTTGTGTTATGTGCCAGACAAGGACATAAATCAATTTATTGACTTAATTAATTTATTATATTTACATATCATTATTTATATTAAAAGAATAATATTTAATATTTAATTATTTTGTTTTTATTTTTATTAAAATTATATGTTAATTATATTTTTAATATAAGTAATGATATATAAATATGATTGAAGCACCTCTAATAAATATACATATAGATCAAGCATGGATTTAGTAGGCAGTAGCCCAACAATCTTCTATAGTTGTACGACTTTTAGACCCACATAAAGGTCAAATTCTTAAGGACGACTAATTACCTAAGAAGGTCTAGTGCCATAAAATGCAAAACCGTCTTCCATTTTAATTGGTGCAACATGATAATGGTTTCAGACTTTGCTCTCTTCCTCGTTGTCTACTTTCCAATATATGAATGACAGTAGATTTGAGACCCAACTTGAATTCATTTTTGTTTGCAACATAATCCCAATTAAGCTTTGGATTGGTAATGAAAATGATGTTATTGTAGTCCTAACTTAATTAGGCTTTGGACTGTTCAAGCCTAGTCTCACTTAGTTTGGGCAATATATAGTCTAATCCGGTTGGGGCTAAAACAACGCCGTTTTGATTAAGTATGCCAAAATAATGTTGTTTTCATGAACATATTTGGGCTATATTGGCTCTCTCAAGTCCAAGCCTGGCCCAATGCTTAATTAGCTTGATTCTAGTTTGTTGACTTTGGGTTAAATCCTTTTTGCCATCTTTATTTGTATCACACTTCAATAGTAACAAACATATATAGGTAGGCTTAGCAATTAAACTTGAGCATGACCCGAGTTGACCCAAAGTTGATCGTCCCTTAAGCCAAGCTTAAACTTTTTTAAAAAAATTTAGGCTTTAGACTAGGTTCAGACTCCTGCTACTTAACCCAAATCCTGAAAGTTTTGAAGAAAATGATGTTGTTTTGAGTGAAATAAAATCATTTTCTAAATTTTAAATTAAAAATAAATAATCGTTCAGGCTTCAAGCTACCTGCAAGCTTAGGCTTTTGGCCATGTGCCTGGATGAACCTAGCCCAATCTTATGTTATCCTCAAACATAAGTCTTAAGACTTGCATACTTAATATCAATAACCTAAATGGTGAAGGAAAATCTTAAGGAATTATCTCTAATGCTTCAATTTTGAACCCTTTAAAAAGAGATCTTGAAGCTTTGAGGATGAAAATTAAGGGCACATAAATACATATTTATAGAAAATGTGGAGCATAACATAAAAAGCCCAACAAGAGGGATGGGTTATCAGTTAATAAAGTTGAGTAAAAGAATCCAATGATAGATGGATCAAAAGGAAAAAGCAAAGGGAAAAATGAGGAAGAGATCTCGAGATTCAGAATGCCACTTAATATTGTTATAGATACATTTTTTACAATGACTTAGTTAGAAAACAAAAATGAATAGCCTCCAATATTATTAAGAGAAATAAAAATCTATATTGCTTCTTTTTGAGGGATATCAAACACAATTTGGAGGATTAGAGGATAGCCTATGACTTGGTAAGTAAGGTAGGATGAGCCACTTCTTAAAGGGAGATGATTGAGATATACGAGTTAAGGACGAAAAAGAAAGATTCCTCTATATAGATTGAGAATTAAAGAACTTGATAAAGAAGCACACCTTACTCAAATGGTTATCTACATAATCATTGGAGGTAATCAAAGAGAATCTAAATAACAAAGAAAGTTCCATAAGTGGAGAACCACAAAAAACAACCTAATCATACTAAACTTAATAAAATGATGAAAGACTCTAAGATCACCTTCAAGCAAGTTAGGCAATGGGTTGATAATCAACCGTTTTGAAGACATAATGATTATAACCTTGTTGATTATTAACAACTTTGTTTAAAAAATATTAATAGATATAGGAAATGTATTTGACTTCTAAGATGATTTTAAAGAGATGGGAATCCAAATTGATAGATTGAAGCCTATCACTTCACCCATGCTTGTTTTGGGGTTGATTAAATATATATGGAGGGAAAGATATTTTCACCCATGATATCAGAAATTGGGTCAGGGCACTAATATGACAAAGTTTTATATAACAAAGAGTTTATAGTTAGTAGGTAATCTTTATAGGTTTCATAAGCAATACTACCAACTTATAAAAAATTTTGAAACCCCAAATGAAGTGAGTATACAATAATCAAAGGATGAAAACATAATGTTATTTTGTAGGTCAGAAACAAAGAAGTATATGTTAAACCATAAATGAAGATGAATTGAATGTTCGGGACCTATCCAAGTAAATTAGGGATAGGCTAAAATAAATCATAATAGGAGGATCTGAATGATCTACGACTCTTAATAATAGGGAAAGAATAGAAATTTTTTTTGCTAGGTACACTTGAAGAGCTTCTTGCTCCAATACTTAGACATTTTCGCTTAGAATCCAGTTGACATGCTTGAGGCAAATAGTTAGATAATCTCCCATAAGTTAAATATCAACTCCTAAGGGTAACTTCACAATAGAAAGACAATCTGTCATTAAAAGGACCAAACTACATTAGAGAAGTTAACTACCTTCAGTAGCTCACCAATGTCATCATGGTCAAAAGGACCAGTAGGAAGCAGATGATGTGTGTCGACTTCATATATTTGAATAATGCATACCCCAAAAACAATTATCCTTTACCTAAAATAGATTATTAGTGGATGCCACTTTAGCCATTAGACTATAAGCTTTATAGACGCTTACTAGGGGTATAATCAAATTGATATGAATAAGTATAAAGAAAAAGGCATCCTTCATCACATGTAAGCATATCTATTGATATAAATTCATGTCTTTTAATATGAAAAATGTAGTAGCAACCTATTAAAGGTTAGTAAACTTACTATTTTGCAAATAACATGGGAGAAACATAGTAGCATACATGGATAACATGATTTTGAAGACAAAACTTAAGGAAGACCATGTCGCAGACTCGGAAGAATGGTTTACAAATTTACTTAAGTACAACATAAATTTAAACATTACAAATGCATATTCAGTTTGGAGACTGATAAGTTTCTTGGATTCATGGTCTCCCATGGAAAGTATATACGTTAACCCTCAAAAGATTGAAGCTATTCTATTCATGGAAGCGATAAGGAACTTAAGAGAGATATAAAGGTTGACAAGCAGGGTGGCAAGCTTATGAAGGTTTCTTTTAGAATTTTTCAATCAACCCCACATTTTGTCAAAATACTTTGAAAGTTTAAAGAGTTCGAGTGGGCCTAAAAATATTAATAAGCATTTGAAAAATTAAAGAAATATTTTAATAATGTGTTGCTATTATCAACTCCAAACCTTTATATAGTCATTTACAAAGCAAACCTTAGTTATATCCTCATTAGCGAAAAAGATAACATCCAAAGTCTAACATGTTATATGAGCAAGATATTACAAAACCAATAGCTAAACTAACTAATGCTAAAAAAGACAATATAGGTGTTACTTATTAGTGCAAGGAAGTTAAGTGCAACAAAGTTAAGTCCATACTTCCAAGCTTACACAATGAATGTATGTACAAACCTTCCATTAATATAAGTACTTTATAAATAAGATGTAATAAGAAGACTTATGAAATGGTCAACTGAGTTGGGAGGTTGGATACATTACTATAAATTCTTTGAAACCATAAGTAATAATAGATATTGTACTTTAAATATCTACAACTTTGAAAAGGTAACGCGATATTGATATATTTGGAACAGCCTATATGAACAAGTATACAATGCTTAGTACAACATCAATTCAAAATGTCCAACAATGAGGCATATTACAAAGCTCTACTACTTAAGCTAAAGATGGTTAGCACACATCAAATCAGGCTCGTAACCATTATTTTGGACTCCTAATTTATAGTAATTAGTAAACCACCTTAATGACACTAATGGGATAAAAAATATAAGTTAGCTAAATACAAAGAAAATTTTAGAAAACTGAAAAAGATCATACTAATAAACATTGAGGTGATATCTAGGCAGTAAAATTATAAGGTAGTTCATTTACCCAAAGATAGGGAATAACAATGATATTGTCCCTCGAGATATATTTTATAAAGAGAAGGTAGAGCCAACAATACAAGTCAACTAGGTAGATACCATATAGGAGGATGAGGTTGATTGGATATATCCAATCCATAAGTACTAATAAGAGGAAAAGCTACTATATAATATGAAAGAGGGAAAAAAATCTCATAGCTAAGGCCATACGATATTCAATTATATATAGGCAATTATATCAAAGATCATTCACTATATTATGACTAAAATGTACTCCTAAATTTCAAACACAATTAGTCCCTATAAATATTCAATAGTGGGCTCAATAAGGAGGATCATCCTTGGCCCAAAAAATCTTAAAGTAAATATACTTTTGTTCAATAATTCATAGGGATGTTAACTAGCTTACAAGAAAACATGAGAAGTTCCAACAATATTTAAACCTACATCATTTACTTATCATTGACCATACTTTAATATTAAATGGCAGAGCATTTCCTCTTGCGTAAGATAACTTAAATTCCTCCTTATTATAGTTAATTATTTCACAAGATGGGTTGAAGCAAAGCTTTTAGCTAATGTGATAGAGATAGTAGTTAAAGGTTTCTTAAGGAAAAATATTATAAGTAGGTGTGGAGTCCAATTAGTAATAATCACATTTATAAGAACCGATTTAATAAGTCCTTCAAAGACTTTTATGAAAAATGAGAAATTAAGCATCACCTTCAAATCTGTGTACACTTATAGGTTGATCGGTTAGCTAAAGACATAAATAGAATAATACCCAAAGGCCTGAAAGCTGAAGTTGAGGATGCCAAAGAAGTTGGGCTGAGAGGATATATAACATATTAAGAACATACTAAATAACTTCAAGAACACTTATTTGAGGAATATCTTTTAGTCTTGCATTCAAAGTTAAAGCTTGGATTCCTATAGAGCTAAAATTATCTAATATAAGGGTATAGGCTTATACCCATAAGTTAATGATGATTAAATTTGCTCTAAACTCAAAATAATTAAGTAACGTATAGATGTCATGAGTATAAAAATGAATCTTACCAATAAAGTGTTAATAAAAATGAATCTTACCAATAAAGTGTAATGAAACTAAATGCCCACAAGACCAAATTCAAAATTCTCATAGAGGAAAAATGTTTAAGGAAACCTATCCTTAAATTGGTTATGGCCATATCACATTAAAGAGTTTAAAGGGTTTATAAGTTATAAACTAGAAAGACTTGATGGATTAGAAGTATCTCATATTTAAAGCGTAACTCATATAAGAAAGTATTAGCATTATAATAAGTTCCCAAAACTCATATGTAAAA
Source organism: Erythroxylum citrifolium (assembly GCA_026284465.1). Classification (NCBI taxonomy): domain Eukaryota; kingdom Viridiplantae; phylum Streptophyta; class Magnoliopsida; order Malpighiales; family Erythroxylaceae; genus Erythroxylum; species Erythroxylum citrifolium. The sequence goes on from JANKOE010000204.1 coordinate 11,716,102, forward strand.
CATATAATTACCAATAAAATATCTTTTATTTTTAAATTTAAGTCAAAGTCAGCATATCTAGTACACAAGGTTTCCCGCTTTGTGGGATTCTAGAAAGGGACATAATGTACGTAGCCTTCCTTTTGTATTTTTACAAAAAGGTTATTTTTATGACTTGAACCTGTGACTTTATTGTTACAAAGAAGTAATTTTATCAGTTGCTTCAAGGATCACCATCTTTTAATTTAAATGAAAATAAAAAACAAAAAAGAGAACTTAGAGGTTTGGAAGCTTGGAAGCTTAAGAGCTAAGAAAAGTCATCTCAGCTTCCTAACTTAAAAAGAAAAATATATAAGTGTAAAAGCCTTAGGTCCAAAAGAAGTCATTTTGATTTCATGGCTAAAGAAATCAAATCTTATAGGTATAAAAAACTTAAGGTTTAAGAGAATCATCTTAACTCCTCGATTCAAAAAGAACAATCTACAATCCTGAGAACTTAGGTCTAGGAGCAGTCATCTAAACTCCTTGTCTTAAAAAGAAATTTTTGTTTGCTCCAAATTTTTGTTCCTTTCTCCAAAGAGTTGAAATGACTTATTATGGACTTAAGACTTTTAGACATGCATGCTTTTCTTTTTGAGATAAAGAGTTATTAGCTCCCAAATAAAAATTAAAAAATATATACGTTTGATTGCCTCAAGTATAGGAGAAGCCTTTTAATCTTTGTATCCAAAGAAATAATCAATAAGTCAATAAGCCTCATGTTGGAAATTAGAAATGAATAGTGGATCAAAACTTTAAAACCAAGGTAAAATATTGAGAAGATCATCATACATGCCATCGTTAGGTTACAATTGTCAAAATTTTATGTTGGAGCTAGGCTGTAATTCTTGTCATTATCAAATTAAAAATTACTAAAATTTTGTTAAGATTGAAGCTTGACGCCATATGCCTACCATCGTTAGGTTAAAAGTATTAACAATTTATAAAGAAAGGACATAGACTCAACATTCCTACTATTGTCAATTTGAAATTATTACAATTTTATTAAGGCATTAAAGCTAAATTCCACATCCCTGCCATAGTTAGGTTAAATTTGTTAAAAATTTATAAAGGTATTGGAGTTAGACTCCACATGCCTACTGTTGTCAAGCTCAAAATTCTAAAAAAATTATTAACACATTAGAGTTATAATGTACTTTCCTATCACATCCATTTTATTTACAAAGTTGATTAAGGCATTGGAGTTTTCTCATATCTATTTTGTCTAAAAAAGTTATTAAATCATTAGAGCTAGAATAACATACCTCTCATGTCCATTTTTTAAAAAATGTTGATTATACATCCCTATGATATTTTTCATTCACTCACATTAATTTGATCTAGTAATTAGAGATATATTCCATATGACTAATAATAAATTTGGTGTATTTATAAGTTAATCATGAAAGCAAGTTGTATCATATTTATAATATTTTTTAATAAAAGGGTGAAGAGAGTGCTGAAGACCACACTAAAGATGTCATATTAAAACCTCACTTTTCTTGCCTTAAAGTGACATACTTTATTGTCATTGTCAAGAAACTAGGGCCAGATAACCTTAAAAATATATAACTTCTCTTGTCATCTTCTTGAATTTAACCTTGCACATCTTATTAAGGTGTAGGCACACACTTTGAAATTCTTGTCAAAATTATCAAGCATGGAACCTAATTACGAGTCACTACTAGTCAAAATTATCAAGCATTGTACATATCGAGTTCTTTAAGGCCATAAGCATGTCGTACGATACGAGCCGTAGTATCATCGTCCATCTTCCGAC
>JANKOE010000204.1:11732773-11744491 GCA_026284465.1 Erythroxylum citrifolium
TGTGTATAAGGGCAAGTAAGAGATGAGTGACGACGACAAAATTGGTCAATACCAACTAATATTTTTTATTGGTACCTTTTATATCTGTACCGTACCAATTTTCATGCGGAACGGTACGTACCATACCAGTACGGTTAGGTAACCAAAACACTGCATTTAATTTCTATCCGCAATTTTATATATAATTTTGTTTCTAACAACGAGGGCATGCAGATGTGGCCATCTTTGATTGCAAAAGCCAAGGAGGGAGGACTTGATGTGATAGATACTTACGTATTTTGGAGCCTCCATGAGCCCCGGCCTAGAAAGGTCACTTCAATTACCTCTCGTCGACTCTCTTAGTACTTGTGTCTGTCTCCATCTCTGATGATCTTAGACTTGTCTTTGCTTCAATTGTACACGAATCAAATTGCAGTATGATTTCAGAGGAAGACATGACATAATAAGATTCATCAAGCACGTTCAAGCTCAGGGCCTCTACGTATGTCTTAGGATTGGACCCTTTATTGAAGCAGAATGGTCTTATGGGTACATACCGACTATACGTAGACCACAATTTCTTAATGCGCCCCTGTGAAAGAGGTTGATACAAGATCAATAAGAGTTCATTCTTTTGCAGGGGATTGCCCGCTTGGCTCCATGACGTTCCTGGGATTGTTTATCGTTCTAATAACAAACGTTTCAAGGTAATTCAGTGTAATCACACTAATCACTTCAAAGAATTTAACTACAAAGCTCATGCAAGTATATATATGATGCTCCTGCTCATATGGTTTGACAGGTTCGCATGAGAAGGTTTGTCACAAAGATGGTGAAGATGATGCAATCTCACAGCTTATTTGCTTCACAAGGAGGACCAATAATACTATCGCAGGTTAGTATACTAACGAAACGATTGAAACAAGAATAGCTAATTAGTAGATAAACTGAGATTGTGGAATTTATAGATAGAGAATGAGTATGGGACGATAGAAAAACATTTCGGTGAGCAAGGGCCAGCATATGTCAAATGGGCTGCAAGATTGGCTGTTGGTTTCAAGACTGGGGTGCCATGGACTATGTGCAAGCAAAATGATGCTCCTGATCCAGTGGTCAGTCTCTTTCTCACTTCTTGCTTTCCAGTTTTTCTTCTTTCCACTATTAATTACCTCAGTTTCTTCTTGCAGATAAACTCGTGCAATGGAAGGACATGTGGAGTGACTTTTGTTGGACCCAACTCACCAAATAAGCCAGCAATCTGGACAGAGAACTGGACCACTCGGTATACGTTGTTATTGGCATCACTGAGTTTCTGCCATTCATGTTCAATGAGACATATGGGTATAACATAATCATTGTCATTTCTTCTTAATTAACTGATGCATCTAACATTTCTTCTAGCTATCAAGTATTTGGTGAGGACCAACCTGAGAGATCTGCAGAGGACATTGCATTTCATGTTGCTTTATTTATTGCAGCCAAAAGGGGAAGCTTTGTCAACTACTACATGGTATCCATTATCACTTGTTCGACATGTGTGCTTATATTTAATGTCTTCAATTTCCATTGACCCACGAATTAGTTTTGATGATTAGTATCACGGAGGAACAAATTTTGGAAGGACAGCTTCTGCATTTGTGACGACAAGTTACTATGATCAGGCACCTATTGATGAATATGGTATGTCATTTGCCTTTTTTACACATGTTTTCCGTAATTCTTACCAGTTCATGTATTCTCCAGGACTTATCAGACAACCTAAATGGGGACATCTTAAGGAGTTGCATACTGCGATAAAGAAATGTCAAGTGTCTTTACTTTCCGGAGCTCAAGGTGTTGTCTGGTTAGGCCATGAGCAACAAGTAAGAAGTAATTCACTGAACATGTCAATCAATGAAGTACGCTAATGTTGTTCCAATGATTCAGGAATAATATAACGTAAATGTCTGGGTTTTGTAGGCCTACGTGTTTAATAAAAGATCAAACAGATGTGCGGCCTTTCTTGTCAACAACCTGGAACGAAATGCTGCCACTGTGTTCTTTCGAAATGCTTCCTATGTTTTGCCTCCCAAGTCGATCAGCATTCTACCCGATTGCAAGAACGTCATCTTTAACACAGCCAAGGCAAGGTTTAACATGAATTCTCGTCTTGGAAAAACTTCCAAGTGTAAAACTTCTGAATGGTTTTTATACATATATCAATCACTTGCTGTTGCTGATATTTCCTGTCTTCAAAGTAACAGGTTAGCACACAATCGAACAAAAGAAAGATGATTAGGGGAAAAGTTTTTGATGCAGCAAATATGTGGATTGAGTTTCAAGAAACGATTCCAAACTTTGATGACACTTCCATAAAATCACATACGTTATTGGAGCAAATGGGAACAACAAAAGATGCGTCTGATTATCTTTGGTACACGTTTAGGTATAACACCAAACACATATCAAATTCAGTTGATTTTGTCTGACTGTTGTCGTAATTACCCATTTATATTGGCAGGTTTAGGCATGAATCAGCTGACAAGCAAGCCATGCTAAGAATCAGATCTTTGGGGCATGTCTTGCTTGCATTTGTTAATGGGAAATTAGTAGGTACGGTTGAATTATATGGTTCATTTACATCAAACATTTTCCTGGAAACAGAAATTAATATTTGGGATTTGAAAATCTTCCAATGACTAAAAAACCGTGTACTGCTACTACAGGGTCTGCCCGTAGAAGCTTTAGGAGCAGAGTATTAGATCTTGGAAGTAGCATTTCTTTGAGAAATGGAATTAACAATGTCTCCTTACTCAGCGCTATGGTTGGATTGCCGGTACTGCTACTGCAATCCCATGTCCTCCAGTCCATACAACTAGTTTTATTATGCGCTGACTCTCTGGTTATTTTCAAGTTATCTATATGATCTGCAGATAATCTGATGCTCTGATTTGCATTTCAGGTGACTAAAACTAAGTGATGTTGTCTGCAGTGGCAATAATCTTGCTTGCATTAGTTGTTAGGACTTGAGCTGCACTTTTAGCTAGTTGATTGTGACACATTATTTAAAACCTTAAATACATACATGAAAGGTCCAGTTTAGAGCTTATGTACCTTAATCTTTACACAGTTGTATGAATTTTCTCACTGGTTTGTTGAAGGCTTCAGGAGCATTTCTGGAGCGCCGATTTGTTGGAATAAGGGACTTGAAGATTCAAGGTATGCAGCATACAGAGTTATTCAGGAAACATTCGTGGGGATATCAGGTGCTATATTTGTTTTTTATCCAATTCTTCTGTGCGTTTCTTAGTAGGCTTATCTTTCAGGATCTGAACTGTGATAGTTCTATTTCCGTTTGAATAGATTCTTAAACGTCTTCTCTGGTCATTCAGCTTAACAAATTGACCAATACTTAGACAATCATGTTACTTACCATCTGATATAGGTAGGATTGGCGGGGGAGAGGCTGCAGATTTACAGAGAAGGAAGATCTGACCAAGTTCATTGGCGTAAATTATCCTACACTCGCACGCCACTCACATGGTACAAGGTAAAGTTTCAACCATACGTAGGTTACTTTCACTGACACTATAAGCTTAGCACATACAGATGAGATGTTAACCAAAATTGCCATCAAATCAAGGCCAATTTTTAGTTTAGTTGATCTTGTCTTCTCAAATTCACATCATCTGCTTGGTTGTTGGCAGACAGTGTTTAATGCACCTGTAACAGATGCACCAATTGCTTTAAACCTTGGTTCCATGGGGAAAGGTGAAGCTTGGGTTAATGGCCAGAGCATTGGTCGGTATTGGCCTTCTTTTCGCACACCTAGTGGATCTTCCTCCCAAACATGGTAAATGAAGTCACTAGTATTTTTATCAATGAGTTTGAGTTTTATATACTTTCATTGCATTTGATGCTAATACTAGGATTTGGCCAGATAGTAAGGAGTTCTGAAATTGCCTACATGTATTCTCATCAGGTACCATGTACCAAAATCATTCCTTAAACCTAGAGGTAACCTATTAGTTCTGCTAGAGGAAGAAGGTGGAAATCCTCTTCAAGTTTCAGTAGACACTGCCTCAATTTCACAAGTGTGTGGTCATGTGAGTACTTCTCATCCGCCCCCATTGTCTTCATGGACATATCACAAGCTAAGTACAATGAGCCGCCACTTGAACAACAATGGTAGGACAAGGCCTCAAGTTCAGTTAAGTTGTCCTTCAAACAGTAAGATTTCCCAGATTGAGTTTGCAAGCTATGGAACCCCACTTGGCGGTTGTGGCATTTCCTACAATCTTGGAACGTGCCACTCAAATAATTCAAAATCCGTGGTAGAAAAGGTGAGTTCTTTGACTCATATACTTCCGTTTCTAGTATATGGATGCGTAAGTGGATTCTTTCTAAGTTGTCTGCTATTAATATTATTTTCAGGAATGCTTAGGGAAGATGAATTGTTCCATTGCTGTAGACAGTAGACAATTTGGTGGAGATCCATGTCCAGCCAACCTCAAATCCTTATTAGCTGTAGCAAAGTGCAAATGACCATAGGCATCAATTTTGGAAGGGGGTTGCCTAATATACGTTTTAATTTAGTTTTTAGAAATTTGGTGTTTGGTTAATGTGTATCCATTCATCAATTATTAGGCTCACGGTTTGTGGTCATTTACTGTTATGTGGTAGTCGGTCAAGTACTCATTCTTTATCACTAGATATAGGGGTAGTCTAGTTTTTCCTTTTTTAGTTTTTGAGTCATTGATACACAAAACTATATCATTTTGTTTACTTACATAAAACTCTCCTGTTTAGTATAATTTGGGAAGTTTAGGGTTCAAACGGGGCTTGTAAAGCTTGACTTAAAATCTTTCTAATAAAAGTTCAAAATCAATCTAAATTTAATTAGCTCATTTTTCATTATATCATTTTATTGAATTTAATATTTCACATATTACTTGATGCTATTATAATAGAACTATTAATATTACCAAAAATAAATTTATTAATATCAATATATTTTATTATCATCAAAAATATGATAAAGGTATAAAAAAATACTATAATGATTTGTTATACATTAAATGAGTTTCAATTTTTTGTTTTTGATTCAATTAGCTTAAAAAGTAAAAGACATAGACTTTGAAAAAATCTCAAGATCTTCAAATTTTTTGAAAAAACTTCTTTTAATTTTTAGTTTTTTAGAGAAACCATTTCTCATAGAATTTGATTAAAAAATAACGATAAAACACACCTAATATAAACATCAAGTATAGACTAATTAAATGTTACTAATATAACAATTCAACCCAATTTTTCTGGACGAATTAAATTCAACTTAAATTAATAATTAAAGAAAATTATAATAAATTATTTATTCATGTCATATTTAACTATTTCAATTTGAATTTAGGGACAACGTTAACCATCATATAAATAACATTTAATTAATTTGAGTTTAATGTTCATACTATATACTTTGTTGTTATTTTTGTTGGGCAACAAATACATATTTCTCTAAATAACTCTTCAAGTTGTAGCAGCAGAAAAAAAAATGAGAATGAGAAACTAACGATGAAACAAACTCTAAGATTTAATGTGAAAAACGCTCCAATGTAGAGGAAAAAAATCACAGGACAAACCGTTAAAATTCACTAAACTTAATAAGGATTTACAGAAAAAAAATTTTTTTTGATATCTTACCCCAACAACAAGTTGTCTCACAAAGTTTCAGGATTGAAACCAAAGTTCATATCATAATCAACAAATCCTCAAACCAATACCAAAAACAATCAAACAAGGATGAGAATCTAATCCTCTGTTCCCTATCTCAAATTTTCCTCGCTTTTGGATTTTGTGACTGCACTCTCTATCTCTTGTTCACTTGGAGCAAGGCTCAGCTATTTATAGGCTCCTCTGGCTTGATAGCTTTATAATCCTAACTGAACACAACTAGCTAGATCACATCTTATTCTAATCAGATTATACCACATTATCCAATAAGATAACATCCTCATTCAAATAGGACTCTATCTAATAGGATTTATCTACATCTCAACTAACAAGATAAGATATTACATCTATCTAGGAATGATACATCTATATTCACGAAGATCTCCACTATCTTCAGATGATCATCTCATATGGTCTTTATCTTTTAAAGTTGATGTTTATCTACTGTGATCTTATCCGTCACATAATCCAAGATCTCAAAATAGGGTTGGACACTTAACAATCTCCCCCTCTAGCCCAAATATGGGGAAGACATGTTATTCTCCATTATCTCTTGAGATACATCTAGACATACTTACTGCAAAGTTTATGCTTGTTTTTGGGAACCTCTTTAGTCAGTATATCAACACCATTTAAATCCTTATAAACCTTCTTCAATATTAATTGTAACTCTTCTATCACATACCTCAACTAATGATATTTGATGTCTTCATAAAATGCAATCTCTTGTACATCCTTAGTCTCCCCTTCAGCAATAAGTAACAGGTACTGAGATCTTGGGTACCTTTTAGAGGCCCTTTTCTCCTTATCGAACTTTGAAGCTGTGTCTCATCAGTTGTTGTATCCAATTGCCCCTACTGATTATCCTAGTAAAGCCATCTTCAGTATTATCTAGATGTAGTTCTTGTAACCCATCAATATCAGATTGTATCTAATCACCACCAATGTGTTCTTGTTCACATACTTCATCTTCTTCAACTGTAGATTGCTCAATAGTCAAGGAATTGGCGAAGAGCTAACTATGTCATCTAATGAGTTGCAATGTGATTATTTATCTCCACTCAGAAGATCAACACCTCTCTCGTGCTCTTGACCACCTTTTTCTTCTTTAGGTTATATAGTTTAAAGCCAAACTGATCACCACCATATCCAACAAGGATGCAAGGTATCGAATTTGAGTCAAGCTTCTGTCCCTAATCCTTAAGTACGTGTTTGAATACCTTGCAGCCAAAATCTCTTTAAGTGATAATATGTGGGATCCTAGCCAATCCACGCTATAATCCAACAGATATAAGGAGCTAGATTAATTAGGTAGATTGCAGTTCAGAATGCTTCTTTCCAGAATGTCTTTGGCAATATAGAAATTCTCAACATATAATAAACCTTCTCCATAATGATTTTGTTCATCCTCTCAGCAATCCCATTATATTGTGGATTCTTTGGTTTGGTTCTCATGTCTAATATCACGTGATGTACCATATTCTTTAAACACCTCAGAAGTATATTCCCCTCCATTGTTAGTTTGCATGCACTTTAGCTTCCTCTTAGCTTCCTTGTTTACCATTACATGAAAATTATTGAAAGGTTCAAACACTCGACTCTTAAAATTCAATATGTACACCCAAGTCTTCCTATCAAGGCATCATCAATAAATGTAACAAATTATCTGTTAGACATTTGAATGCACTAACTCTAACAACTCTAAATTCCTTGTAGATCTTCCCTTAAAAGAGATTTTATGTTGCTTTCTAGCCAAACAATGATCGTAAGGATTAAACGATTGTGAATTCTTAACTGAGATAAGGGATCTTCTAGCCAGCAACTTTAATTCCTTCTTACTCATATTTTCTAATCATTGACACCACAGATTCGATGAAGTTTTCTCTTCGACTGTGTACTTCTCCACAATACACACACCTTTAAGTGTGTCTTATACAGTAAGCAACATAACTCTCCTCGGTCCACCGTCATTGCGCCTTTGGACAGTTTCTACTTCCTATCCTCGAAAATGTGCATAAATCCTTCTTGATCTAAAACATTCACTAATAACAGATTCAACCTTAGATCAGGGATGGTTAGTACATCTTTTAAGGTCAATAAGTATATGATGTTTGTTTGAACTTGAGCATCACCCATTTCGACAATTTTAGTGAAACTTTGGTTTCCCATCTTTACAATCCCAAAATCTCTGCTGTTATAACTTGAGAAGTACTTCACCTTTGGAATATAATGATAAGATGCTCCTGTATTAACCAACCATTCAGAACTGAAATTGTTGATATGGAAGCATTCACTAGGTGTACAAACTTGTAACAACTCATCATCTATACTTGAAGCAATTGTAGTTGTACTCTTATCATTATCATCATCATCTTGATAAGCTTCCTTTTTCTGATCCCTCTTCCACTTATAGGAGACCCTTTTAATGTGTCCTAACTTATTGCAATAGTAGCATGCCTCTATGTCTTGGTCACCTTTAGACTTTAAACTAATTTTAGACTTACCATAATCATTGGGACCCTCATGTTTTTCCCTTGCTTTCTATCACGAAAGCTTGCACGTTGTCAGCTTCAATCTCCTTTCCTGTAATTTCTTAATTAAACATACTCTTTTTTATTACATCCAAAAAGAACACATCTTTAAGAGCTAAATTGCTAATTGTCACGCCAACGTTTCCCAACTATCTAGTAAAGAATTCAACAGGAACAAAGTTTAAAACTCATCATCAAGAATGATCTTCATTGTTGTCAGCTTGTTGATTATGTCCTAGAAATAACTTAGATGTTTTAAAATTGGTTTACCAACCTTCAACATCAAATTCATAAGCCTCTTAATCAGAGAGGCCTTGTTATGAGTAATCTTCTTTTCATAAAGACCTTCTAGCTTCTTCCATAACTCAAAAGGATATGTTTCTTAAAATACATAGTTGAATATGTTGATATCATTCTATTGTCATAGTTGAATATGCTGATATCATTCTATTGTCTGATAGTGCCAGAGTTTTTCGTTTCATCTTTTCCCATTATCTTTCTGACATGTTTTCAGGTTTTGAAGGAACATTATCCTTTATACCTCTGTCCACAGCAAGGAACAAAGAGATTGCAATACAGTAGGTCCTCCATCACAGGCCTCCGTATTGAGTAATTTGATGGCATTAACTGAACCATAGAGTTGCCATAACAAAATCCAAAGGGGTCCTTTAGTCCTGTCTAAAGCACTAGGTCACTTGTCTCATACCTTAAAAGTCACGTTGTAATTTTTATAAGTTTTATGAACTCAATGAGTGAACCATCATTGATGATTTCATCGGATCAGATACACATAATGCATATTTCACAGATACTCATTCAGATCATAAACAAATTCTAGATGTTCACACAACATGGTATATCATAAGATCACACAGTTCACATTGCTAAGCATAGTAAATAAATCACATCAGTTTATCACTCATTCAGCTTTGCAAATCATTCAATAAACTTCAGTCTTATAATGTTATATGCATGAGACTCACATTCTTTCTTATTGTTGTAACCTAATGCCTATCGTAGACTTATACAAATACCGGCCCATAGGGCTCAGTCAAACAGAATCACGGAGCATAGCTCTACGTGTAAAATCAGAAATCATGAGTAAAGCTCTACGTGGAAGCGATTCATACTGGCAACTTAAGTCACAACGCCTTAATCTGAGCATGCATTTTATAAAATGCACCAAAACTAAATATGGCATATCTGGCAATCACATATGATGTTTAAACAAAACTCATAATCATTGAACCTAAGTCCGACATTCAACTTTCGTTGAGAATTCACATGACATTCAGAATTCCATAACAATCAAAGTCGCAATCAGAGCACTTCCAATACATTCCCAAATATTGATCTCATCAAACAATTAAAGTCCAGAATTCGTAAACAATCGCAAACAGTTTAATAATATTGGAAGTTTAAACAAATCAAATTAAATCAATCCTAGGAAATTCATTTAGGTTGACTCATAGAACGCTCCAAGAAGCTATTTCCTAGATGGTCCGGCAATGACTGATTGGCATCCGATGTGCTCCTCTATAACATATACAGCACATTTACAAATATCACATTTTGCACAATTGAATACCTATTCCTTTATGCACATGTACTTAAATAAAATACGCATAATGCATTGTTCGATGATAATTTCGAGTATCTTATTGAAATTTTCATCATCAAATAGATCAGATATCAAAGCCCTCATTAATATCATTTGGTACTTATAATTTGGACCAAAATAAAACAATGTGAAATCAATTTCATAACCTAATTGACCACTTTAGATTTCTACCCCCATGATTTTTGGTTAACTTTACATAATTAATCCGATAGGGTACATGAAAAAATTAGGCAACACTTTCTTCTAAAAAATTGTTCAACCTTGTCTTAAGTTTTTAATGACTCCAAGATCATCTAAATCCTATGAATTATGCTCACAATACCACGGACTGTGTATATTTGAACATTTGGCTAGTACATGATCATATCCTTGAATTGTACAACTCATCTCTTTCAGCTCAGATATCCAAAAATTACAAACTTTATACCAATTTAAATCTAAGAGAATATGCTACAACTTTGATGAAGACACCTCAATATAATTTGGCCTACATCAATACAAGTTATTCAATAACCACAGGATATGATTTCTATCCCTGGTAGTGCTTCAGCTTAAGCTAAGACTCAGTTACATGCCAATTTTGAAAATTTTAGAGACAGAATTAAAATTTGACTTCTTCAAGAAAGTTGTAGAAATATGTCTCTAATTTAATTTGAATCAATAATTAACTTATTTGGAAATCTACAGATCAAGTTATAATCAGAATACCGAAACATGTTCATGAAAATTTTCCAGTTCATAACATTCTAGCAGACTTCCACACTTTCATCATATCAATCACTTACAATTTAATTCAGATAGCTCTAAATTTTTATGAAGAGGAAGAAAAAATGTCTTAGGAATCCATTGATCTAAGTTTCAAGTCATTTGGAGTTTGGATGAAAAAGTTATAGCCAAAAGACTTAGGGTTGTTCAATGAAATACTCTAATTCATAACCCACACATATAAACCATTACCTTTTCTCTCTCTAGCAAGCAAACTTCATTTCTCCACCAAACCCAGTTTTTCTTCTTCACTGAACTGCACTTCTCCTTTTCTTCTTTCTTTCTTTTTTTTCTTTTTGCTTCCTTCCTACACATAACAACTAATACATCTGCTACATAAACCACTTTTTTCCTACTTCCATCATAATTAAACCCAACACAAATAAATCCAAAATCCAAAATTTTATACATACATAGCAAACACTGCACTGTTCACGTGAGCATATCCCATTTTTCTGCATCTTTCTTCCATCTTCATTCCATTTTTTTCTTTTAATCCTTCTTCAAACACAACACCATACTACTCTATGTCCTCTTTAACTCTAACCTCACAAAAATCCATCACTAACTTTACCTAAACATTTATGCATATATAATGAAAACAGAGCATGTTCTATCTTTACTACATATATGTTTCTGCTTAATATCCAACAACAACAACCTCATTTCATCATATAGGTTTCTTTCTTTCTTCTCTCATCCGAATCTTCCCATTTTCATTACAACTTGCTATCAAACTCATTTTAATTCCTTCAAAAATTTCTGTTAGATCCCGTTTCCGAAATCCAACTACTTATACCGATTTCCTCATACGTACACATGATCCCTTATAAATTATGTTGGAACCCGTTACCGGATGTCCAACCTCTTACGAAAAACTAAACTGGAATCCGAATCCGCGCTGGAAACCTTAGACTAATCCGAAAAAAAATCCCGATATATTTTTTTTTCATCTTATTCATCTTAAAACCATTTTCATCCTAAAAACTTAGCTCGGTTCTTTAGAAGGTCCAAAGGTGCTTTCTAGCCACTTACTAAGTGAATAGTGCACAAAATGACCATATGAATAGTAAAATGCCAAATTCCGATCCTCATAACTTTTTACTCCTAACTCCG
>JANKOE010000204.1:11749195-11768821 GCA_026284465.1 Erythroxylum citrifolium
AACAGTACCGTCCTTGCATAAGTCGAGTTACCCAATGTACAAGTCGACTTATCGGTACTGAAGATGTGTAAGTCGAGTTACTGGAGTGTACAAGTCGACTTACACTTACAACCGTAAGAATCGGTCTTTATGATTTGTTTATATTTCCTGTTTTCTAAGCCACTGTGAGTAGTGGATTAGATACTTAGGGTGCAAGCTTATTTGTTTCCTAGATGATTTGGATTGTTATAAATAGGTGTTGAATATTCAATAAAAGGAACAACCAATTAAAACAAATCATTTCCTATTCTAATTCTATCTTTTCTATTCTCCTAATATCTCTCTTTTTCAAACTTCCAAAAATCTAACCCATATCAAATCTACGTGCATATTAAGGAAGAGCAGAGCAATACCAGATGTAGAAACATAAATAATCAGTAATCTCAGTTTTGATTTAACAAATCAACACCATAAAGCCGTATCTCGACTTATATGAACAACACCGATAACTTTTTCTACTTTTCTTAATTCACTCTTTTCTCTTTTCTTCATTTTGTACATATATAGGTTAAATAAGACATGATTCTATGTAAACACTCACACCAATAAATAACTAGTACCTAAATTACTTGGTTTAATTCCTAACACAGACATGTAAATAACATATATATATATATATATATAGGTTAAATATATATATATAGGTTAAATAAGACATGATCCTATGTGTAAACACACACCAATAATAAAACATGATCCTATGTAAACACAGACCAATAAATAACTAACACCTAAACTACTTGGTTTAATTCCCAACACAGACATATAAATAACAAGAGGCCAACAAAATATATATTTAGATTAAATAAGAAATGATTCTATGTAAACACTCACACCAATAAGCAAATAACACGTAAAGTACTTGGTGTTAGGACAAAAAACAGCGGCATGCACAAATAAGCAGCCATATGGCCACCGACAACTCAAGAGACGGTCGGTGTCTTTGCATACACATATATATACATGATATGGCCCAGCTGATCTATTGGACCATGCAACGACAGAATGGCGACCCTTATGGCCTTATCACTTCCATATTCTCTTTGTCCTCACTCACCCTTACGACTAATAAGGTCATGCCTATCCTAAAAAGTTTTTGAAGTATTACCCCCTGGAGTGAGTATGCTTCTAACTTCTCCATGAGAATCTGGATGTCTTTCTTCTCTTTTTTTAATCCACAAACGTTATATAATCCCATTATGTAGGACATCTTTAATGAAGGACAAGGACATGTCTAAGCCATGCAAGCCCTATCTTTATGTCGTCTTTAAGCGGATTGTGGATGATCAATCAAAACAGCTGTGAGATCCAGCAGATGCAAAGAATTGCCAACAACTATTTCTTTTTCGGCTCAATCTTTGTACAATCAGTCGATTATCATCTTCAAAGATGCCAAGAACGTTTGGACTTGACACAGACACCATCATTTCACACCGACCTTCTTAAATGTGTTAGCTACGTACATCGATCATTCGTGTGGATGACTTGCAATTTGCATTAATTCCACCGACACTATCGATCTAAGCTCTTGACAAACTATTGAAATTGTTGACAAGCAAATTGCGTGGAACAGAAAAGACGTTCATTATTAAGTAACTATTAGAACAAGTTACAAGTACGAAATAGAACACCAATGGTGTTGGCAATCTTATACTCGATGACTTCAATTATCAGATATTTTTGGTATGATATCTTAACTTGGAATTAGTTATTAGTAAATCATGAATAATCAATTAGGAAAGAAACTGGCGTATTCGTAAGCCTCTAATAATCGAATTCAGATCCTCTGTCCAATATTAATTTGTCTTATTCCGTCTCATAGAATCTCAGTCATTTATTTTGTGGGAGGACCCATGCTTAACCCACATAAATAAATTGCTGAGATTTATTGGACACAATAAGATACCATAATATTGGACAGAGGATCTGGACTCTTAATAATCTTACATAAAAAGATTATATAAACAAAGGAATAGCATTGAACAGATAAGATACTTCAACAAAGGGTATTAATGTGACCTACCTTGATGAAGAGATCATATTAGCAGGGTTGTGTGGTTCTGATAGGTGAATAAATTAGCAGTGCAGAAATGGAATAAAGGTACGCAAGTCTCTTTTGTCAAGGAGTTGATAAAACAAAAGACTGTTCAACAAGATGATGAATAATTGTGTTCAACTCTCTTTCATTTCACCATCTTAAGAAAATGACTGTTTCGGTGCTATATATGTCTGTTAGCTTAAAAAAGTTCCTATTCTTACTGTTATCATTTGGAGCCTATTGAACGATGTCAAATTTTAAAGAACTTTGAGGGCCACCTTCCTTAATATTCTTTGTAATACTTTGTTGTGCATTTGGCATGTTCTAAACCAAGTTTTATATTTGTATTATCAAAATATTCCATCAAAGACTAGTTTTATTTTTAAGAGTAATACTTCACGTTTCAATCTTTATCTTGTTTATTCTAAAATGTAGTGTTACCATGTTTAAAAGATTGAATGAGGGATGCTAGGTGAATTTCAACACATCTTTTAACTATCATGTAATCTATTCAAAGTACATAATTTACATTATAAAAAATTTACTATATACTCAAAATAATTATGAGTTCTTTCAATACTTCAACTTCGAAAAAAATATATTAATATGACATACGAGCGAAAATTTATCTCAACTTCTTTCAAATTAGTGTAATATCATTTATAGATGAGCTAAGTCTTCCTAAGGTAACTGTATGATTTTCTAAAGTAAAAGCATCTCAAACCAATTAGAAACAAAAATAAGAGAGCGTCTTGTTCATATATGGAATAATGGTAATAGAAATGAGAATGAATATAATAAGGAATGAGAATTAATATAATTATTCTAATTATGATTGTTGGCTAAGTCGAAGTAATGATTAACATTATCATTAATAGTGGTTGGTTTGTTAAAAATCTTGAGAAATAAAACTTTGTTAAATTTTTTGTTTTACATCAAATTTTAATGTTTTATAATATATAATATTTAATTTTAAAATATTTTAATTAATTGTATTTAATTAATTATATTCTTTTGCTAAAAAAGAAACAATAAATTTTAATATCTTATAATATTATATTTAATTAATTATATTGTTTTGCTAAAGAAGAAAACAAAAAATTTTGTTAAATTTTTGTTTTGCATTAAATTTTAATATATTCTAACTAATTATATTGTTTTGCTAAAAAAGGAATAAATAAAAATTTGTTAAATTTTTGTTCTATATCAAATTTTAATATATTCTAATTAATTATATTGTTTCGTTAAAAAAGAAAAAGTAATTATCTCTGTCACGCCCTCGATACTACTATCACAAGTGTCACGCCGGCGACACTCCTCTCACGGGCATGATAGGGATCTCTCACGCCGGTGATTCATTCATCTTAGGGGGGATAGGGGGGATGGAAAAGTTCGAAACTTTATACTAAAACTTATGTTGGGCACATGGATTGAACAGTTGTACAGGAGTGGATAGGATCCAAGTCTTCGTATGTGATATGGCTTTAGTGGATTGCTCTTAAAAATATTCCACTGGAATACTATCATCGATGTTAATGTCATCTCTAGCCACAGTTTCAATATTCCATCTGCAATTTCCAAATTGAAGAGTAATCTTCTTGGTTAAACATATCTCATGATCAAGTTTGAACTGCCTCCTAGTTTCTACTAGCCACCATGTGTCTGCACTTAACATGTATCTTACGAGTCTTCCTCAACTCTGCATTGGCTCAAATGATTTTGAATTATGAGCATCTCATCATTCTGGTTAAGACCAATCAATTGTCCATTTTGGTACCAAACTAAAAGACGAAACTGATAAGAAGAACTAGGATACATATACATATAATGGAAACCTAAGAAGCACAGACACGGACAGTAACACGGGACACGACACGGACACGGACACGAGGACACA
This sequence comes from Erythroxylum citrifolium, assembly GCA_026284465.1. NCBI lineage: Eukaryota > Viridiplantae > Streptophyta > Magnoliopsida > Malpighiales > Erythroxylaceae > Erythroxylum > Erythroxylum citrifolium. The sequence continues at coordinate 11,753,170 of JANKOE010000204.1, forward strand.
CCAACTTCTTAAATTTGGTGAACACGGACACGGCATATATATATATTATAAAATTAAAAATTAAAAAAAATTCAGAATTCATAATATGATATATATTGATTGATGTATTTCAAGACTTCCAACATCTTGATAGTTCATACATATTTGATACTTTATAAGCCCCTCTAAAAAAATATGGAGCATATATTCCATTAAGCAATGTCCGAGCGGTCTCCAAACGTGTCCGAGCTGTGTCCACTATGTATCAGTGGGTATCCGACACGGACACGTGTCCGACACGCAAACACGGCTCTATTTTGCCGTGTCCGTGGTACATAGATGGAAACACTTTTGTTCTTTGTAACTTTAAGAAACAGGCAACCAAACAAAAAACAAAATAGAGAGAGACTGAGGTCTAAATCTACACCACACTGAAAAGATTAGCTCCAACGTGTACAGCGTGGTTCAGAATTCACGTGTGTTCTCTGCTATCTTCCCTTCACTGAATTTTATCATTACCCTCCTCTGTATTCCACAAAGATTTTTGTCTTCAGGCTATTCGTGGAACCTGCAACTGTGGACTTTGTTTGGATTCCATGTAAAGCTCCTAGCCGTTAGAAACAAATCTCTGGTTTTTCCTTGTAGACCCACTTCTGTTTTCCATTACTTACCTGACATCCAATTGCCAAAACTCTGCATTCTGACTGTTTTTAGTTCTGTACTCTGTTTGATGTCCAGAACCAAGCTTTTCTGCTGAAGCTCAATGTCTCTTGTTCTCTTTGTTCTCAAGGAGAAGAATTTCATTTCCGGTCATTGATTGCAAGAGGACATAATGGAAAATCATACTTCAGTCCTCGGATACAAAACATTTTTCTATGAGGAGGAATTCCAGTTGCAGGTACTTATCTGTTCACTTTTTATCTCTGTTTCTTGGTTTTGATCCATTACAGCATATAAAATTCAAGAAACCAGATTTGGCGTTTATTTTCAAATCTATAATCAGCTCATGCATATATTCTTTCAGTTCGTTTTTAATTGGATTCGTCGGTGTTAAATACAGAATTTCTTGCGAAAAGCAAAGCTACCTTCTGTTCAAGTGGTTTTGGAGATTTAAGATGATTACAGTCTGATTTCAACTAATTGTTAAAAATTGTTACCTTTTTAATGATGTTGTGACTTTACTTGCTAAGCAAATCAAATCCATGACACTATAGACAGTAATGAGTGACTTCGAAGGCTATACCTACCCCATCTTTTCTTTGTCTTTAATGATCAACTAATAATCCACAGGAAAGACAAAATTGACGTTCTAACGTTACCTTTGCACTCCATACTCGCGCTCTCTGTCTGTATCTTATTTGTTTCATGCGTCATAACAACTGGTTGCATTATAATTGTTGCTAATTCTGTACTGACAAATATGCGTTGGTGTGCTTATACCAGTATTATATGAAGGGCATGATTTAAACATCAGTACTCTGAATTGGGATGTGACCCCCAGGATGGTTGCAATAATTGAAGGCTTTGCTTTGATTATAAACATCCCCTGATTGATTATTCCACCCATTCTTTTTGCCTCCAATGGCCAAATGGACATTCCTTTTCTTCCATGTGCTTTCAAGCGTTTCCTTCCTGTTCTTGTCAAGTTTCCCGCCTTCTTTCTCTTTGACTGTTGAAACTCAGGCCTTGCTTCGGTTCAAAAACCAGCTTAAAGACCCTCTCAATGTGTTGGATTCCTGGAAAGATACAGAGTCTCCGTGCATGTTTTCTGGGATCACTTGTGATCCCAATACAAACAGAGTAATTGCAATCTCACTTGGAAACAAGTCTCTTGCCGGTGAGATTTCTCCATCCATCGCTGCACTTGAAAGCCTTACTACCCTTTCGTTGCCTTGTAATCACATTTCTGGGAAGCTGCCTTACCAACTTACTGACTGTAGAAATCTTAGAGTTTTGAATCTCACCAGAAATGGACTGGTTGGTGTCATACCCGACCTTTCTATGTTGAAACCCTTGGAGTATCTTGACCTGTCATTTAACTTCTTCACTGGTGGGTTTCCCAACTGGTTGGGAAATTTAAGCGCACTGGTTAGACTTGGTATGGCAAAAAATCAATTTGATCAGGGAGAGATCCCTGATAACATTGGAAATTTGAGGAACTTGACTTGGCTCTTTCTGTCAAGTTGCAATTTAAGAGGAGAGATTCCTGAATCCATCTTTGAGCTGAGGGAATTGCAGACACTTGGTATTTCGAGGAACAAGATATCTGGGAATTTTCCAAATTCAATTTCCAAAATGCCTAAGCTTACCAAGATTGAGCTATTCGCCAACAATCTGACTGGCGAGATCCCATCAGAGCTTGGAGAACTGACCCTGTTGAGCGAAATTGATATATCTTCGAATCAACTTCATGGGGAACTGCCCGAGGTCATTGGCAATTTGAAGTACTTAAAGGTTTTTCAATTGTACGACAACAACTTCTCTGGACGGCTCCCTGCTGGTTTTGGAGAGATGCGCCATCTTGATGGATTCTCAATCTATAGAAACAACTTTTCAGGGGAGTTCCCTGCAAATTTTGGTAGATTCTCTCCACTGAACAGTTTTGACATATCTGAGAACCAATTTTCGGGTGATTTCCCGAAATTCTTGTGCAAAAATGGGAATTTAGATAACTTGCTTGCTCTGCAAAATAAATTTTCTGGGAATTTCCCAGATACTTATGCTCGGTGCAAAACTTTAAAGCGGTTCAGGATCAGCAGAAACCTCATGTCTGGGATGATTCCTGATGAGGTTTGGGGACTCCCACTTGCCAACATTATCGATGTTAGCGATAATGACTTCATTGGAGGGATATCACCTGAAATTGGTATGTCTACCAGCTTGACCGAGTTATTTCTGCAGAACAACAAGTTTTCAGGTCCCCTCCCGTCAGAACTGGGTAAACTGACGAATTTACAGAAGCTTCACTTGTATAACAATAGGTTCTCTGGCTTCCTACCTTCTGAAATCGGTGATTTAAAGCAGTTAGGGTCCTTGCTTCTGGAAAGAAATTTGTTGACAGGATCCATACCATTAGACCTGGGTGAATGTTCCAGTTTGGTGGACTTGAATCTTGCTTTGAATTCTTTAACTGGTTCTATACCGCATACCTTTTCACACATTAGCTCTTTGAACTCTCTTAACCTATCACATAATAAACTGACTGGTTTTATTCCCGAAGATTTGGAGGAGTTGAAGCTAAGTTCCATTGATTTGTCTGAAAATGAGCTGTCAGGAAAAATTCCAACTGTTCTTTTGACCATTGGCGGAGTTGGAGCTTTTCTTGAGAACAAGGATCTCTGCACTGAAAACAATTCCCAAACCCTCCTCTACTCAGGTATGAAAGTTTGCATGAGAAAACAAAGCCGGGAAAGGAAATATAAAGAGAGGCTGGTCTTGTTTTCTGTCATAACATCAACCTTGGTCTTTCTTTTAGCTGGTTTTCTGCTTATGAGTTACAGAAACTTGAAGCATCATGAAGACATGGAAAGCACTTTAGAAGAGAAGAAGGAAGGAGATGGAAAGTGGAAACTTGCACTTTTCCACCAACTAGATATCGAAGCCGATGACATATGCAAGTTGGAAGAGGAAAATTTAATTGGAAGCGGTGGTACAGGAAAGGTGTACAGGATGGAGCTAAAGAAAAAGGGCTGTACAGTGGCTGTAAAACAATTATGGAAAGGAGATGTTCTAAAGGTTTTGACCGCTGAAATGGAAATTCTTGGGAAGATTAGGCATAGAAATATATTGAAGCTTTATGCTTGTTTACTTAGAGGTGGATCTAGCCTTTTGGTCTTTGAGTACATGCAAAATGGTAATCTATTTCAAGCACTTCACAGAGAAATCAAAACTGGGGAGCCTGAATTGGATTGGTATCAGAGGTATAAAATTGCTTTGGGAGCTGCAAAAGGAATTGCATATCTGCACCACGACTGCTCGCCACCAATAATTCATAGAGATATAAAGTCCAGTAACATTTTACTTGATGAAGATTATGAGCCAAAAATCGCTGATTTTGGGATTGCAAAGCTTGCAGAAATAAGTTATGATGGGTGTGATAACAGCCATCTTGCTGGGACTCATGGATATATTGCTCCTGGTGAGTTCTCTAATACACTGTAATCAGTTATATCTTCTTAGCCATTCCTTGACACATGAAAAGTTTTTCTCAGATTGTAATCATTTCTTGCTAACTCGCATTCGCAGAGATGGCATACTCTCTGAAGGTCACTGAAAAGAACGATGTTTTTAGCTTCGGAGTTGTGCTGCTAGAGTTGATCACAGGGAAACGACCAGTCGAAGAGGAATATGGAGAAGGCAAAGACATTGTCTACTGGGCTTCAATTCATCTCACCGATCGCGAAAACGTGACCAAGCTGCTGGACGAGGAGATTGTTTCTGAACATGTACAGGATGGTATGATCAAAGTATTGAAGATTGCAATCCTTTGCACTACAAAGCTTCCGAATTTGCGTCCTAGCATGAGAGAGGTGGTGAAGATGCTTGTCGATGCTGATCCTTGCGCCATAAAGAACCAAGACATGAGCTGTGATAAAGATCAGAAGCCTTTCATCTAGTGGCTTTGGTAGATAGTAACAAACCAAGCCAATGTTTCTCGATTCAAGAACTTCACTGTTGGTCTTGGATGGATATGATTATACTCAAGAAGCAGAGGTTTTAGTTTTTGCCATTACATTTAATGATTTCATATTATGAGATGATATGGGTTGCATAATTTTCTGTCAATTTTGATTTGTATGTATGTATATAAAGAAGAAGAGACTTGAAGCTTTTGTGATTAGACAGGCTTGAATCGCAGAAACAATTGTAAAAATATATATAAAAAAAGCTGTGTATATTACCGGTCTTTTTCAAACTTTCACAAAACTAATATGTTACTCCTCAGATTTTTTTTGTCTCTGTTACTATTTATGTAGGCTTTCTATCTTATTCTAACCTGTCTCACTTTATCTCAACCATCCATTTACGCGGAGATCATGTCCAAATATGTTAACTTTTTTTCTAATGTATATATTCAAACAGATTCATCTTACTAAAGATGCAGCTTTGACTTGGTATTTCTCCTGAAGATCTATTGCAATATCCACATTAGCAATGATTACATTATCCATCTTTGTCAGGATCGTCTTTATGAATAGTGAATACCACCAGAAAATAATTAATCTTGTCTTGGAAAGTTCGAAACGCTGGAGAACATGTCAAAATATTGCAGAAATGACCCAGTAAATGCGTTTATCAAGTTACTTACCACGATGCTGAGGTAATGATCTTAACAACTCCCACCCTCTGAACTTATAATAACTCTTGCGTTTGGTTCTGTGTCATCTTGATAGTTGATACCTAAGAACGGGTATAAATAAAGTAAAGAGAGTGAAATTTTGACTAGGCTTGCAAAATTTGTGAAGTCGAATTTGATTGGGCCTTGCATTCCAAATCACAAAACTAATGAACTCTGTTGCTTTCTTCTCTAAGTGTCTATTTTTCAAATGAAAATATAAAATTAATACGAATTAAGTTAAAAAAATTCAAACTTTATTGAATCTTGCAGTATAACTCGAACTTAAAAAAGTTTGATTTAAAAATTTTAATTCAAAATAACATTATTTTGTTAAGCTTGAGTAAGTTTGGCCCTTAAGAGAAGCGGCTTGATGATTGAGAGCGGAGTTTGACTTCAGTTCGGTCCCAAGTTCGATTCCATGCTAGCCCTTCTTGTAAGAGCCTGGAGCAGCCAGAGTTTTACCTGTAGGTGAAGAATTTGTTGGGCCCTCAATAATGATGTGTGTCCGCTTGACCCGTCTGTGCTTCGAATCAAAAAAAAATTGACACATATAAGTATTTATAATTTCTATCTTACGTGGTAAGTCACGTCAGTAATATTAACGGAAATATTAATGTCAAGTTAAAATTTAAAAAAAATTGAAAATTTAAATATTTAATTACTACTTTTTTAAGTTTAGAGTATAACTATAAAATTAAGTAAGGTTTCAAATTTTTTTATGATTAACCTAATTAATATTAACAAATAGAAGTTAGAAATTTTCAAATGTACCATATAAAGTATACTTACGTTAGGAGTTGAATGATGAGCTCACCTCCTACCGTCAATAATCTTAAGCAGATTGAAAACTCTCTCGAAGATGGGATCTTCTGTCTAATATTATCATGTCTTATTCTGTCTCATGAATCTCAGCCATTAATTTATGCGAGTTTTGCATTTATTTATGCGGGATCCGTATAAATAAATAGCTGAAATTTATGAGACAGAATAAGGCACCGTAATATTAGACAGAAAATTCAGATTTATCTCTCCTTTGCTCCAAAACTTACCCTCTAATAGTAAGTGAAAAAAAATTATTGGCAGCATATACAGACTCAATTATTGTACGTATAAAATAAAAAACTTGAGATCAACATACTGAGTCATGAAAGGGTCACTCTAGAGTTGTTCAAATAGACTAAGGAGTAAGACACATTCAGTGTCAAATTTGCACTGTTTGAATGGGACTTTTCAAATGACTTGGTCTTTGGTCTCCTCTTCACAACCTCAACACTTAATTACCTACCAACTAGTTCAATCATTACCTTTATGCTTTGCTCTCCTTGCAACAAAACCACCATGAAATTTCCATATCTCATCATCATCTTCTATGGATTTTCTGTTTTATAGAACCCCTCCTCTTCTCGTGTTTATATTCATTTTCTGGGTTCCAGTCACTTACTCGCTCTCAACAGTCTCCATTTCCAAAACTCCTAGTCAGACTCTGGTATGTGCTCTAGTGCAAGATGGGAATAGCCAACAATCATCTCTAACTTGTTCCAGCTTTCCTGTCGGAATTCAAGTGCCTGTCAATCCTAATATTTCGTTTTCTGGGATAGTATCCGGAGATGGATTCGTGTGCGCTTTGACCTCTTTCCGTTCCTACTCCATTTCATCTATGGTTTGCTGGAGATTCTCCACCAACGGTACTGGTATGTACCACAAACGAATTTATGAGGGCCCTGAGATAAGGGAACTCAAGGCCGGTAATCGTCATATCTGTGGACTTGTCAATGAAAATAATCGTCTTCGGTGCTGGCAATGGAATGATCTCGAAACTAGCACAGCTCCAGCCTACTCAAGCATCGCAGTCGGTGACGAATTCGTTTGCGGGTTGGTAGGGCGTGGGGTTGTTAAGTGCTTGGGGAATGATACTAACATCGATGCTCAATCTCCGAGTGGTAACTATAACTCAATTGCGGCTGGGTCTAGACATGCTTGTGCTCTGACTTTTGATAACGAAATGGAATGCTGGGGAGAGACGGTCGGCCAAAAACCAGTAGGCAAATTCATGTCCATGGCGCTGGGAGAGAATCGTAGCTGCGCGTTGCGAGTGAATGAAACAGTAGTCTGTTGGGGAGAAAATGATTTCAGTTTGCCGCAAAGTCTGGAAGAGACTTATTTTGTAAGTATTGAAGCAAAGAGAGACATTTTCTGCGGAGTGGTGAAAGGTAACTTTTCGTTGTATTGTTGGGGCAATGAAAATTTGGAGTCGAGATTAAGGGTGTTTGATTCAGCAATGCCAGGCTCGTGCAGCAGTTCTTGTCCCTGTGGACCATTAGCACAAAGTGGCACATTTTGCCCCGAGGGATATAGCATATGCGAGCTTTGTTGGCACGACATGAGCGATAAGCCTGTTAACAAAACATCAACACAATCGCCATTATTGCCGCCATTGTCCCAGCCTCAAAGTCATTGGAGCCGAGAGATGATAGTTCTCCTCGTGGTAGGGTGCGTGGGAACGTTGACTTTGTCGCTAGTCACCACATTCTTTGTTTTCAAATACTACAAGTGTAGAAGCCGCAGAGTCCACGATTCGGGTCGCCTCAATGAAACTGGACTTCCAGTACAACAAGGCCTAAATCGACCACAGAAGCCGAAACCTGAGCAAGCACCAGCGGTGCTTGAGAAGCGACTGAGCCGGTTAGCTAGTATTGGAAATGCAGGTCAATTAACGGAGTTCTCTTTACAATTACTCCTAAAAGCTACCAACAATTTCTCTGAAGATCGCAGAATTGGAATAGGAAGCTTCGGATCAGTCTATCTAGGCCTATTAGGAGACGGTCGCCAAGTTGCAATCAAACGAGCTGAAGCATCAAGAGCATATAGGTGCGCAATAGGAAACAAGCGACAGGAAGACAAAGACAGCGCATTTGTCCACGAGCTCCAATCCTTATCTCGCCTAAACCACAAAAACCTCATACGTCTACTAGGGTTCTATGAAGATAGCAACGAGCGTATCTTAGTCTACGAGTACATGCACAATGGCACCCTCCACGACCATCTCCACGAGCTCCAGAACCCACACTTAATGTTATGGCCTGCACGAATCAAGCTAGCTCTAGATGCGGCAAGAGGCGTTGAGTACCTTCATGAATATGCAGTGCCACCCATCATCCACCGCGACATAAAGTCATCAAACATCTTGATAGACTCAAAATGGACAGCCAAAGTATCCGACTTCGGCCTCTCTCTGATGAGTCCGCCCGACGACGAGTCCCAACTCTCGCTCATGCCGGCAGGCACCTTAGGATACATGGACCCGGAGTATTGCAGACTCCAACAGTTGACCACTAAGAGCGACGTGTACAGTTTTGGGGTGGTACTGTTGGAGTTGATATCTGGGTACAAGGCCATTCACCGAAACGAGAATGAAGATCCGAGAAACGTGGTGGACTTTGCGGTCCCTTACATTGTGAAAGACGAAATAGACAGAGTTTTAGACCCGAGAGCGCCGCCGCCAACGCCTCTGGAGATAGAAGCTCTGGGGTATATAGGGTATCTAGCGGCAGATTGTGTGACGTTTGAAGGCAGAGAGAGGCCGTCGATGACGGAGGTTGTATATAGTTTAGAGAGAGCGTTGGCTGCATGTTTGGTCCGTCCAACGTCGTTGTCGCGTTCCAGCACTGGGTCTGAGTCTTCCACCTAATCACTCCTGGAAATGGAATTGGCCAACTTATTCATTTTTTTTCTTTTTTCATGTGAAGGGGTCATATCTGTATGTCTGATTAATTGTTTAAAGATGAAGAGCATTAGAGTCAACTGCCAATACTTAACTCCATGACATCTGCTCTTTGATTGCTTAGGAATAGGATAAATGGTTGTTGTAAGTTGTAACCGATAAGGAAACGGTCCAAGACAAGAGTAAGCAGCTACCTGTTTTTTCGGCTGACTTGTTATCGAGTTAGACTCAGTTTTAATAAAATCTCCATTTACAATAAAATTTGTAATTTTAGTTCAAATTTTAAAAAATAATATTAAAAAATTCTAATTTTAATTTATTATAAAAGTAATTTTATTAACCAAAAAACTTAAAATTAAACTATTTTTACAATAAATTAAAAACTAAAATATTTTAATATCATATCTAAAGTTTGAATTGGTATTATAAAATTGAGTAACAGTTTATTATCCAAGCATGATTTTAAAAAAATTGCAACAAATTTTGTAATTTTAGTTTAAATTTTAAAAAATAATATTAAAATATTCTAGCTTTTAATTTATTATAAAATTAAACTATTTTATAATAAATTAAAAACTAAAATATTTTAACGTTATTTATAAAATTGAGTAAAATTTAAATCGTTTTTACAATTAACCCTTTATTATTCAAAGCATGATATTTGTCTTTCTTAAGAGGTAAATTACCTTAGAAAGCATTAATCTTAATAATTATAAATACCTCCAAAATGATGATGGTCATCAAATTAAGTTATTAAAAAAATAGTAAATTACTTTGACTTTATGCTACTGATTAATGTTAAAAATATGCCAATAATGATTCATGTTAGAATTCTTGAATGCCTTTATAATTGTTCGATGTGGGATTTCTGACACACTCCCCTCAGTCCAGAGCAGGACTGGACATCTGATAGACATATTGAACAAAGGGATATAACCTGACACCACCCCAAACCATCGAAACAATTTAGCTCTGATACTATGTTAGAAAGTACCCAACTCATCCCCAAAATCTAGATTAAGAGGGGGAGGTTTGCACACTATTATAAACTCTTAAATGCCCTTATAGTTGTTTAATGTAAAATTCCTGACAATTCAAATCAAATCTTCCAACATTATTTGTCAGCATCGTGATTAAGCAAAAATGAGTTCATTTAGTTAATTATATTAAAATAATATATTTCTGTTATTTACACTAAAATGACATAACTTTAATTCATTGAAGTTGTATCGGCCTTCTTTGAAGAACAATCCAACGAAGATGAAGAAACAAAATTTATTGTTCCAATTGACTGCATTTCTTTTATAGACTACAAAAAAACTCGAATTTAATCCGATTTTTAAAATTAACAAATCAAATTTGATACCTTAAACTAATTTGATATCTTTATTATTATTTAATTTTAGTATTTTCTTTACTAATTATTATATTCATTATTTTTTTTGTCTGTTTTTACGTTTTTTATCTGCATCACTATTATTCTGTAACATTTGCATATGAGTCTATTAAAAACAACCTCTCTACAATGTAGAAGTAAGGCGACGTACTATCAAGCCCCCCCAGGCTCTGTTTCATTGCGGGACTTCGGAATATAATGATGATGATAAGTTCAAAAAGAAAACACTCGCCATTAATAAAGTATCTTAATAATTTTATTTAATGTTTATACAATTATAAGTGTTGAAATCACTATAAAGGTGAAAAGTATGGTAAAATTTCAAAACTATATCAATTTTGAGGGCTTATCTCAAGTTTTTATCATGTTTGATGTAACTACAGATAACCAGCCATTGATATCATTTCCAATTGGATATGTTCCCTCTCCACGTTTCATAGGAATTGATGTTGAAAGCAGAAGAGTTTTTGTGGTTTTATTTGTTTCATTCAATTTTCATGGAGGATTTGATGGTCTGAACTTGGCCAGATGCTAAATACCTGGCAAATAAGAGTTGGCGTTGACGCGTATGTACCTCACAAGTTGGTCTTGCAGCCAACCATACCTCAACCAACGTTTAATTCAAGATTAGATTGCAATGAATGACCATATCCATCTAAAAGGCCACCACTCAAAGCATACGGGTGGAGATGGGGACGTTCCTTTTATCCAAGACCAGCCCTATGCCATCCCAGCATAGCCACAAATTTCAGCAGGAACTTCTCAAGAATTGATTGCACGAGAGTTATTTCTGCAGACAGGGACAAATTAAAAAAAAAAAACAATTCTTTTGCTATAGCTTTGATATATATGTCTCTTCACATGGCAATCAAATCAAATTTCCTTGATTCTCATTAAGAACATGGATTTCCAATAGCAACTGTTCTTGATAAATGCATGTATGTAATATTGGCCAAGGAGGAAATAGATGAGACCGCTTATTAGATTTTCAACATGGAATGTTAAGTGTCTAATAATAATACACCTTTATACTAAACAGCCTCTTTATCCATTAGGAAGAGAGAAAAAAGTTGGAGTAAAGCTGTATATTACTGAATTTTTGCAGACCCTGCATTTTAGCAGAACTTTCACCAACTTTCCATCTTCTATATCTGTGCAGCAAAAGACATCTCTTCCCTAGACTTGAGCAATTTTGTGAAAGCATCGTCGATTTGGGCAAATACTTCCTCTATTTCAACATTTCCATTGACCTGCAATCAATAGGAGTAGTCCTCAAATTTATGACAAGGAAAGAGGAATCTGTCAAGTAATGAACAAGGAACCTTTAGTGCCAACCACCGCCCTTCCTGCTAGCAGACAATGCATACGCGTACACATTTAATCTTAATGCATTTGTAAAGGTAATAGCTTTATATGTTATTATTCAGGGAACTTAATTTACAGATTTGGTGTATATTGTTTTCGATTACAATACTAATTGATCAGTCAGCTTCATTGACATCAAAGTATAAGCAGAACCAAAAGGACAAATAACATTAGGGAATGAAGAAAAATACAAAAGTCCATCAAATTTGACACTTTTTACTTAGTTAGGTGAACTATTTGTTCTAGTTTGACCAATTAAAGAATATGAAAAGAACATATAGAACAAGAAAAATATTTGATTATATTAGTTTGTTGACACTTATATTCTACAAACAATGATCACTGGTATTTACTGTTGAGAAGCTATGTATTTTGTTCATTAAATCTGCTCTTGACATTTTGTGCCTTATGATTACCACAGATGAGCGTCTATCTTATCAGATCCTTTCCATCTGCACTCTGGCAAAACGTCAACATAACACCTTCAATCAGGGGGAATATCAGCTGAAAATGGTCCAATAGCTACAATCAATCACTAACTACCAGAGGCTTCCTATTGATCAACTAACAGTGTAACTCTCCACTCATTGTTAAAGGTAATTCCCACATTACCCGTAGCCCTGCAACTAGTTATTCCAATCAGGCCTAAATAGCCCAGAGTATGAAACTCTGTTGAGTTCAGGAGTAATCAAATTCAAAAACTGATATCTTTCTTGGGTTAATCTTCTTATAAGAGTCAAGGGAAGTGTGAAAATAGAAGGTCCATCTATTTGGCAACAGGAGTTTTCCAAACTCACCTACCAATATCTCATCACGTAGCTATATTGGAGCATTTACTAGCAGCATCACCATCAACTAAATCTAGCCTCATACTGAGAAGCTTAAGTATTCCACAAAGTATCAAGTTTGGCATTACCTATAAAAGAGAGATAGAGAGAGAGAGAAAGAGATAGAGAGAGAGAGAAAGAGAGAGAGAGTAGAAAATATCCCATGCCTTGAATGTAACATCTTCATATAAAGAAAGTACCGCTTCCACATTCTGATGATGAGTTCGTAACCGCAACTTCACCTGTAAATCACCATTTTAAGGATGAAACAATATTATCAATTTAACAGCAGTAAACAAATTCCATAGGATCAGAAGTTCAAAGAGATAAAGTCTGATAAGGTCAAAACATATAAAGCTTGTTTTAGAAAGTGCCTTCTCTTCAGTATCATCAAAACGTTGTGTAAGCCTGGCAGCAATTTCTTCAGTCTCAGGTGGAGAATACTTCAAGTGGTATATCTTCCCAGTGACAGGATCTAATCTACGGCCAACCACCCTCTCAACAAGAATCTCTTCATGGACCTGAAGAAGAAAGTGCAAAATTTCAAGCAGTTAGATGGAGATATTGCTATCTCTTAACTTCTGATTATATATTCTACTGATGAAAAATCCTAATGAAAAAATGGAGAAAGAACATCACTAAAACATGTTGCTACATCCTTTCTTCTCCTTTTTAACTTCTTCTTTTAATATTTTCTTTTCTCTTCAATGTCAATGATTGAATCAAACTATCCAAAGCTGTGCTATTTTATACTGTCAACTTAGACCACAATAATATTTGTAACTAAAGTAGAGTACCATATTTAGTTCATATCAAAAAACACGAAGTAGCAACCATGAACGGATAATTATAAATGGAATTCACAATGAATCCTTACTTCTAGCAAAATAAAAAGATCAGGCCGGAAACCAAATTTTTCAAGAGCAGTTGCTTGTGAAGAGCTCCTAGGATATCCATCCAAAAGCCAGCCTTTTTCTTGAGAATCTGGCTGCGAAAGACGATCCTTCACCATCTGCAGAACAGAAATTCAAGAGACCAACAAGATGAGATTGTTTAAAAGAAAAAGTGAGATATTTTCTATTGTACAAAAATTGATAGAATTTTATCATTTATATACCATGACAACTATTTCATTGGGAACCAACTGTCCTTTCTCCATGTGTTCTTTTGCCCGGTTTCCATTTTCACTCCCTGAAGCAATTTCTGCTCTCAATAGGTCTCCAGCAGCAACATGCACCAAGTCATACTGCATTTATGAGGTCTTTGATTCAATATGTTTTTCTCAATGGATAATTTCAAATGAGATACATGCAGCAAGTCTTCTTGCCTGTATTAGGTATCTACTAGTCATTTGCGAAAATACAAGTTACCCAATCAATAGCCAAATTTTCAATTGAATGAGTATAAAAACCAAGGGTATGTCCCCATTGCTTTAACAATTTATGCTCATCTGAAGATTTAACCCAGCATCACTTAAATTTAGATGATGCAAGATTGTGTCCGAATTTAGTTCCTTTTCCCTTTCCATTTTGAAAATCACCACCAATATCCCATATATGAATCTCCTACTCTCCAAACAGACTATTAGTAAGCAAGGATAATCAGGATCTGCCAACCAAAACAACAAACAGTTCTTGACAGGACTAAAGGAAATAAACATCTTATGACAACGAATATGCTAAACTAAGTTCAAGCAATTAGAATTTTTTTTAAAAAAAGGGGCACAAAAGCAGCTAATTTGTTTAAATACCACGTTAGCTGGAAAAGGGGCCAGAAACATTAGCTCCACTATGAAAAAAAGAACTTTTTGTCTCACAACACAAAGTAAAAGGAATTGATTAAAGAACGAGAATATAAATTAGGTAAAAAGGCTTACTTTCTTAGTGATGAGCTCACACTGAGTACCTTTACCAGAAGCAGGAGCTCCTGATATCATTATCTTCAAGGGTTCCGGCTTAGCTGCTGCCATCACCTGCACATTTTCAATAGAAACCACCACTTCATCAAATACACTCCTCCAAATTTCTCAAATAGCAACACTTATAAACACATCAACAGTAAACAAGTATGCACGTATGTATCCGTCCATGAATCAAATTAAAACGATCTAAATCAAAACAGAAAAATGAAAATTGGGATAATTCCAGAATTACCCGAGGGGAAGTCCTGTAATTGGATGTTGAAAGAGATAAGAACCGGGTCTGACGAGAACGCGAAGAGAAAGAATAAGAATTTCTGAACAAAAAAGGAAATGACAAATGGGTTGAGTTGGATGATGATGAAGAGGAAGAGGGCATTTGGTGTATGCCTTGACGGTTCCCATTGCTTCTCACACCAAAATTCACGCCACTGAGCGAACTTGTCGCCATTGTTCTCCTCTCTCAAACTCACTCAATTTGAGAGAAAAGGAGAACAACAGAGAGATAAAGAGAAACTGAGAGTCGGAGGTGGTTTTGTTCTCCCAAGGTGGATTGTTCGTTGCGGAAGAAGACGGCTACGAACGCAGCCTCTCTGTGGAACCCACTCCGCCCCTCAACTTAGAACACTGCTTTTTTTTTTTATAATTTGCTTCGCTGTTTTACGTTGAAACATTGTCCGATTGTTGTTGTTTAATTATTTAAATTTATGTTTTTGACTTAGAGCTCTGCGTTGATTTGACTTCAAATGTTGGGTTATTTCGTTTTTTATTTCACGTATTTAAATAATAAAGAGTAATAAATTCAGTATAATTCTGTGATTAGGGGGATTCAAAACTTAAGGGCGGTTGGTTTGTACGGGAGAATAGTAATAAGAATGGGAATGAATATAGTGAGGAATGAGAATGGATATTATCATTATAGTTATGATGGTTGGTTAAGAGGAATGAATGATTACCATTACCATTGATAGTGGTTGGTTTGTAAAAAATAATGTAATCAATTAATTACAATATATTAATTAATTAAATATTATAATTAATTAATTAGAATATTTTAAATAATGAATAAATTATATTTCAATTAATTATATTGTAACTAATTAATTAT
>JANKOE010000204.1:11842662-11853583 GCA_026284465.1 Erythroxylum citrifolium
TGGGGTTTAGTGGCTAGCATGTAGGTTAGGTTGGCTGGAATTTAGTAAGGAACACACAGCAGGAAAGGTAGAAAACTAGGAATCACTCGTAGGGTCTAAGAATCACTCTTAGAAGAGAGCATCACACCTTCTATTAAAAAAACTCATGTTTGTAAAAAAATTCCAGATTGCATGTTCTTATTGAAAGGTTGAGTACAGACATATATAGTATTCTTAGAATCCTTATTCTAGTACGAAAATGATTTCTAATTTAAATCCTATTATAGTAAAAATTCTATAAGTCCTAAACCACTGGGATATCTTATTTAAAGTAGGATAACATAATCCTATTACATTCTATATAATAAGGAATCCTAAAACAATTTGGATTTCAACCTTTATCTATGATGTCAATTTATCCCAATCTTCATCCCACCAAATTAAAGCTTGTAACTGATTAATCTTTCGTCTTTTATTGCTCTTATAAACTTTAAGTTCTTTTGCATGATATTGAAAACTTGGATGTCCAAATCCAAAATGCCATAACATGATTTTATTCTCACAAAGTATTGAAATAGAATTAAGACAAGTTCTCTTGGATTGCCTATTTGAGTCATATCCATTTTCGAAGGAATAGAGACCTCTATCTTGTTTAACATTGTCTATCATCTTCCCCGTGTTTAAATCCTGAAATTGACGATCACATGAAGAAAAATTAGCTCAACGATTTTGATCAATAGTTATTTTACTGACTGACATGAAGAAAAATTAGCTCAACAATTTTGATCAATAGTTATTTTACTGACTGGCAACAAGTGGCTGGACAATTTAGGAACATGAAGAACATTGTGGAGTGTAAGATCAGGGGAAAGACCAATTGATCCTTTTCCAGCTACTGTTGAATAGGAACCATCTACTATATTTACTCTTTGATTTCTTGCACAAGGACTATAGGAAGAAAACAATTTAGAGGACCCATTCATATGAATTGTTGCCCCAGAATCAATTATCCAAGAATTATCTGAATTGACACTGAAACAAGAGACAACTAGATAATTACGTTTCTAAACTAAAGACCAAGTAAGATTTGAACTATTGAAATTTTGAGGTTGAAGAATGTTACAGATCTGTTCTATTTGTCCCTTAGTGAAAGGCTACATGCCAGAAGATGTTTTGGGCCCGAATTCAATAATGTTGGCTTAGGAGGTATGGTTGTCTTCAAATTGTTTTTTCTTCCAATTTTTCAGCTTCCCATGAATTTTCCAACATGTTTCCCGTGTGTGTAAATCACATTTACTGTGATCACACCACAACTTTTTGTTGTTTTTGCTCTCTCCCTCAGCTTTTATTCCTTTCAACATGAATGCAAAACCTTTAGCCTCTGATCTGTGTTACCAATCATCACTTTCCGCTTCATCTCCTCTCTCCTTACTTTCGAGAAAATCTCTTTGATAAAGGGTAAAGGCTTTCTTTTGAAAGAGGGAAAAGTAGTTATTCCTTATTTTTTCTGTGAATTGTACAAGGAATATATATAGGACAATACAACCTTAATCACCTTATTAAATCAAGGAGAATCCATTTATTCTCTAGGCAATAAAATCCCATTAATTCAACTACTAATTGATAGAATATTGTTACGGTCCAATTCCCACATCGGTAATATGGGGGGCTGATGTGGGGTTTATATAGGCTTATAGGCTCTCCCACCCCTTGAGCTAGCTTTTGGGGTTGAGCTCTCCCATAAGACCTGTAAAAAATATCAACTAATTATCTACGGAGAATCAACTAATATCAACAACTAACACGTTAAAGCATCCGGACTTCAACTTGAGAGGAAACGATAAATTTTTTTAGACTAATTGTAATCATCTTTGATTTACTAGATTTAGAATTTATCGAAAAATCAGATATTATTCCCTAATTCATGTGTTGTTATTATCTAATACGTATATTATTCCTTCCTGTAATAAAGGCTTCATTTACTATAGAACATACACATAATATCAATGAGAAACATGTAGGCTTTTAGTTGTTGTGTCCATGGACATAGGCCTGTATGGTTGAACCACATAAATAATGCCTGTCTTTCTCTCTTATGTTCTTTCTTTTATTTTTATATTTCAACACGTGAAATGCTATATTCTTCTTTATGGATAAATTCTTATTAACCAACAAAATTGGTTACTATATATATTTAGTGTACAATGTTTTTGAGTACATTCAATGATCTTTCAGTGCCGACATTCTGCAAAAGGTGAAGAAAATGGCTGGGGAAATTGAAAAACACAATACCCGTGTTCTCTTTTGTGGACCATATTTCCCTGCTTCTCAAGATTATACCAGAGAATACTTGCAAGAGCACCCTTTTATTGAGGTATTCTCCTTTTCTATGCATGTTTTCATTTTAGTACACTGGAACGCCTATATATATATATATACATACATATATATACTCTTATTGGGATTCACACCATATCAGATCGAGAGAAACTCCTACTTCCTGGACATCAAGACAAACTCCTTATGGTTTTTATGTGTGTTTGTCTATGAGCAAGCCTATGTTTGCATATATTTGTATGGATTGATCTTATATACGTACTTACATATATGAAGCTGGTGTCTTTCCTGATGCATGCTCTTGTAGGTTGATGCTGTGCCTCTTGGTGACGTGCCCAATGTTATAGAAAAGTATGATATGTGTGTGGTCAAAAACATGCAGCTAGATTCCAACATACTATCTCGTGCAAAACAGATGAAGCTTATAATGCAGTTTGGTGTTGGATTGGAAGGTAACAATTAATTTAAATGTTAAAATTTCCAGAGTTTCTGCTTTAGGTAACATATATTCTCAGAACACTTGTTCTTTCTCCTCCACTGCACCCCCCTCCCCCTCTCCCGACTCTCAGAATTTATTACTTGTTTATGTTTGCATGAAGGTGTCGATATTGTTGCTGCAACAAATTTTGGAATAAAAGTTGCCAAAATTCCTGGTGACAAGACAGGAAATGCAGCATCATGTGCAGAAATGGCGATATATCTAATGTTAGGTCTTCTCAGAAGGCAGGTTGGCTTCATAGATCTGGTTTTTGAGATTACTTACACTATTCTAATTTGCTATTGCTGCATCTACTAATATTATCATTTAGTTGCCTTCAGGCTATACATTTATATTTGTGCTGTTTATGCTGCCTTCAAACTTTATAATGATGGAAGTATTCATTTTTATATAATAGAAACAAGGTGAAACATACTTTATGTTGTTTTCTAGCCTTGGCATTGTCATCCATAAGGCCCAGATCGGCGGAGAAAATGACCACAAGAGTATTAGGATGTGTTATTACCTAGAACTCATCTATTTATACAAATAGAACAATACATACTACCTAAACTATTCCATAAAAATAGTAGTATTAAAATAATCTCTAAGATCTTCAACTAGTTGTATTTTTATTGCATTTGGTGACATCAGGAGTACCATTTTGTGTTTTCGAGATGAGTTGGGATACCAATGTTGACTCATTTTGTGTCAGAGTTCCTAATGTTTATAGCATTGTACTGGTGAAGGCTCGATGAACTTGTAATCTAGAAATGTCGTAACTTATCAGAATATATTTGAACTTTTTAAGCATCTGTTTTGTATGTCCGTAAAATGAAATTAAAGTGCAGTGTGGTGTGAGAAGGATCAGATGTTTACTGCCCTTGTTTTGGTAGAGAGCTTCTTTCCATGAATTAATCTGTTATGACTTCTGGATCAGAATGGTTTAGATATATGTAGGAACATCTATATGAGCCAAGCCCACATTTAATTCGTTCACTTAGACCTTTAGTTTTATCCCTACACTTAATGAATGTTCTATTTCAGTCCCTCAATTTGGAACATTAATTCTTTTTTTAGTCCCCAAGCACATAAAATGGAAATTAATTTGGGAATTTAGTTTAATTTAATTTTCTTTCCAATTACATTAAATATGTCAGATACGTGATTTTACAAGTCAATATACAAGATTTGATACAATTGTTAGGGTTAAAAAGGAAGTAAAATTTTTTGCTTCTCCAGTCCCAAAATTGTAAAGCATAATGCTAAGTATTTAAAAGCTTTCTAACCTTTATGACATTATTGGATGGTCACCTAATAGGAAATGGTTATCAATAACATCTAATATTGTTATACATTTAGGGTCTTATAAGGGTGGAACTGCATTTGTGATTCGTTTGTTGTTGACAAGTGTGCACAAATTATTCTCTAGTTCTTTTCTTGGATATTTTGAATAATATCTTCAACATTTTATAAGCTTTTTCCTTGAGTATGAAAGTGCCGTTCCACTGTTTACATCAATGCAGTGACAGTATCGTGAATGACATTGTACATGGAGAAATTACACGTAATTGAATATAGTTACAACCTGATGTCTCATATATGCTCAAAATAGGAAGTAACATTTAATTGAATATGAACTTTACACCAACTCGGGGTTGATTATGACTATTTGGCTATCACTGTTTTTTCATGAGCAGATTCTTTACTCATTTTACATAGCATTTGGCTTCGTCCATCCTCTCATTGAGCTGGCTCTCTTTCTTTTGAAATCCAACTGGATACCCTATGATGATTTGATCTACTAATCCCTTCTAAGAGCAACATCTTTATGCTACTGATAGTAATTCATGTTTTGGAGCAGAATGAAATTTCAACATCTGTAAAGCAAAAAAAGCTTGGGGAACCAACTGGTGACACACTTCTTGGCAAGACTGTAAGTGTATATCATATTTTTAACATTTTCCACTAGCTTCAGTTATTTTTCTTTTTGGTTTTAGATCTACATTCAGCTTATGTATCATTTGTCGATACTTCTCCAAAGAATTTTACATAGGCTTTTAAATATTCTAAGTTAGATCATTGATAAAAATTTGAATACGAAGAGGTGTAATTATGTTTCCCCAGAATTTGATTTGATGAGAAATATTTGGTGCTAACATAAAAATGAATGTGTGAGGATGCCTATCATACTTCTGTTGTTATGTTGATGAGCATTTGGATTTGAAAGACTTATAGATAGCATGCTATATGTGTTTTACTTGTAAAGGGAGGAGTGCATTCAAAGATTGTGTCTCAGGATGTCCATGAATACAAGTTTAAACTATGTGGCAGTTACAGTCTAAATATCTGCACTCACCTAGTGTACTTTATGGTTATCTGGTCCACAGTATATGTGGGCTGTTATAGTTAGAAATTTGTGGCCCTAAGTTAGTGTTCTCTTTATTCCAATTCTTAGTTCTCTTTGAATTAAAAGAAATCTCTTTGCCACTGCAGGTATTTATAATGGGCTTTGGAAATATAGGGATTGAACTGGCAAAACGCTTAAGGCCATTTGGTGTAAAAATTATTGCCACAAAAAGGAGTTGGGCATTGCATTCACAAAATTCTCATCAACCCTATGGTATTAACGTTTCACTATTGTGAGGCAAAACTAATACTAAGGAAACTTTTGTTTGACTAACTTAAACATACAGTACTTCCAGTTGAAAATGGCATCAATGATGATTTGGTTGACGAGAAGGGCAGTCATGAAGATATTCACAAGTTTGCTGGCAATGCAGATATTGTTGTTTGTTGCTTGAGTATGAATAAAGAGACAGTAAGAATCCATTTCTTTTGTTTTACAACTTTATGCATATTATTCTAACGTTTATCTATGTAAACATGTTCATAAAGCACATCTTTTTATGGGGGTCATGGCAAGTGTATTTCTAGACTTTCCCCTAATCCACTTGTTATTCGTATTACTCTCTGTTCTCATAATATTATCCAACATAATGTCAATGCTACAAATTAAAAAACTTGACCTACAGTTCTTGGATTTTGTACTTTCAGGTAGGTATTGTTGATGGATTCTTCTTATCTTCAATGAGGAAGGTTTGTTCACCACAATCTATTCTTCTGTTTTTCATGATGAAATCTTTGTGTGCTGATTTTATAAGATGGTATGCTTTCCAAAATTTGTAATGTTTTTGTGCAAATAAAGCTACTTTGGACTGAATTTTTATTCCTATCGTGGTTTTATTTGATAGTACTTGGACAAGTTCAAGTTTGGGGAGGTAACTTTGTTTTGCATGAGACAATTGTATCCCAAGCACACATTTCCGAATGTTTGGGCAACATAAAATACTATAATAGTAAAAGAAAACACAAGGAATAGTAATGTTCAAGTAGTGTACAAATAATTTCCAAAGGAATGGCAATTTTATTTACTCAACATCTTGCTGGATAACATTGGTTACTTGGAAAAGGAAGACGTTAAATGATTTAGCTAGGATTGAATGATTTCTTTGATTGTATTCTATTTTTTATGTTGAAAATTTGAATTCATAATTTGTCAATGAGGAGTGATCACCAATTAGTTTCCTTTTCTTTTTCCTCAAAAGAACAACAAATAACATAGTAAAAGTCATATGACAAATATTTTTAATTTGAAAACTATCAAATTTAGTTTTTGTGTCAGATCAGTGAGTTGCTCAAATTCAGTGTCTGCTGATTCCTAGAGTGCTGATGGTAAAACTTTGGGGTATGGTTGAATGGTGTGGTTGCAAGTGGCTGAGTTCTTGTTCTTCATCATTTTGTAGCTTATTCAAAATCAAACTATTTTATGCCGATGCAGCAAGAAATATGCAGTTAACAATACCAACTTAAACTACAATGATGCTTAAGTAAAACAAATTAATTGAATGGGAGGAATTATGTCAACATTTTAGTTAAAGATCAAGGATGTAAGCTACCAGGTGTAGAAAATGAAAAAGTAGAGAGATACTGGCAATCAGGTAAGAATTGAGAACTATTTGGTTGGTTAAATTTCAAGGTTCACATGTCAAAGTTGAGTTATGGAAAGACCATCAGACAATGAATTTTACCGTGCAAATGTCAAACAAGCTAGAAAAAAAAATCTAAAAATTGTTCAGGCGGCTGTTATCTGATATTCTGCTATGCCACACTAATCCAATTCTTACAAAAAGGAGTTAACATATGGTCTTACAAGGATGCTCAAAATCTCTTTTGGAAATCTATGGTAAGAATATGTGGTTGAACAAACCACAGAATTTAACTTCTCCTTGCACCTTGCGTGCCTTGTTTAAAGTTCTTGTTGAGAAATGGAGGTTGTTATTGTGCTTTGCCAAGTTTATTGTATATAAACTTAAAAGTAGTTGATGCTTCTTGGGGACCTTATTGCAACTTCATCCACGAATTGTACACGCAAATTACTTATTTCAGGGTGCTATTTTGGTTAATATTGCCCGAGGAGGTCTCCTGAACTATGATGCTGTAAGGCACCACCTTAATTCTGGCCATTTGGGTGGCTTAGGCATTGACGTAGCTTGGACTGAGCCATTTGATCCTCAAGATCATATTCTAAGATTCAACAATGTGCTAATAACTCCTCATGTTGCTGGGGTGACTGAACATTCGTACAGATCCATGGCCAAGGTATGCTAGTATAACAAAAGAATCAAGATTCTTGACTTATTGATGAATAACCTGGCTTGTTTATTTACTTTTGCATGTGTTTACTCTTGTTTATCATAGAAAGTTAAAAATGAAATTGAATGATAAGCCAACAGTTTTTAGTCCCTACCATCTGCCTGCAAGATACTGTCAAACAGTTGTCACCTGATTTGTTAGTCATCGGTTAACCTTTATTTATACTTGACGAAACATGATACAACACACACTTACTACAGAAGGATATCCCCAGTACATGCAACTTCGGATCAATCTATTAAAACTTTCAAAAGGTGGAACACTTAATTTCTTGTTAGCAGAAACTGATGGCAAGCATCAATTGGTGGGAACGATCAGATTCTTGTATCTGGAATGCCTTTATTACGCCAAGCAAATTGTTGTTTGAACATAAATTTCTTGCTTTTTATCGCCTGCATTTGCTTCATTACCGTGAATTCCTTGAAAGAGGCAGGAAGACTGTTGCATGGATCAGAAATGTTTTTAAAGCCTTTACTACTACTGTCAGAATTTTAATACAAGAAGAAATTTGGTGAACCTCCTACTAGATGTTTGTGAAATTTTGACGTCTTATGTAACACCTGCTTTAGCTGCAACACCTGTTTAGCTCGTTCTGCTAAACATGATGTCTAATAATCGTATTGACTCAGGTTGTAGGAGATGTTGCTCTTCAACTTCATGCTGGGGCCCCTTTGACAGGCATAGAGATTGTGAATTGAGCAAGATTAATTCATTGTTTGTCGCTGCGCAAGTATCTATGGATCCCTTCTTCAGTGTTTAATGAACCTTCCATCATATGTAATCCAAGACAAAGTATCTGTTGTTATGTTGTTCCAGGGACTTGGTTTATTGGATGATAACATTTTATTTCATATTTAGGATAAGAGGGAACAGTCATACTCGCTCTGTCTGTCTCACCTTTTCTTTTTCCTGCCCATTTTGCCTAAAGTATTCAGTCACTTCTGTGATTGCTTGATTGTAGCAGTTACATTTCAAGGAATTGGAACTCTTTATGTTCATAATTTTGGAAATTTTATGTCCCGTGTTCACTTGCATCGGAAGTGTACCTCACGGCTTTGTCCTGTTCACTTGCATGGTAAGGATACCCAAGGCTTTACCCTGTTCACTTGACTGTAATCAGATTGCCCTCCATGGTGTCCCATCTTTCTCTCCTGCAATACTAGAGTGGAGTATGATTACAAGCATCAAGGAGTCGCAAGGTTAACGCAACGTAACGTGAACATTGAGAGAGAATAAATGGAGAAAAGTCAAATATGAAATATCTTTTTGTCTCACGACTCTTATGTTTGCTACTTTCTTGCACTGTTGGTTCGCTGCTTCCAGTTTCTTTTTCACCTCTTTATGCATATCAACAATCTGCTTAGCCATGTGTTTAGCCGGAATATTTGTCCGCTCACATTTGGGAGCTTGATCTAGTCTCAAGAGTATGCTGAGACGCGTTGGCTGAAACAACAGAGAATGGAGAACTGCTATTAGCACTATGAAAAATGTTGTTGTATGCAAATTTGGCCTGTGGCAAACCAAGATCCTAAATTGCCAAGAGTCCTGTTGACAGCTTCGGTTTGCCTATCAGTCTGGGACGTGTTACTGAAATTCAAGGAAGAATTAAATAGTAGAAATAGCTAAGAAACTGGTTGTCACAATCAGAAGTTATTAAGGACGCCATGCAGGCGAACTACCTCCTTAAAGAACAATCTAGCTCCTCATGCGACATCAGCAGTCTTCCTGCAAGCAATGAACTGAGCCATTTTGAAAACCCTGTTACCAACTACAAAAAGAGAATCAGCGCCTTTTTGAATTCAAGGTAGACCTAAAATGAAATCCGCAGAGACGTCTTCCTAAATATATATATTTTTTGGGCACATGTAGAGGCTTATACAATCTAGTATTCTTGGATTGTCATCAAGTAAGACACTCATTAACAATTCTTAATTGGGGCCAATAAAACTTCTGTCACTGTTGCAAGTGTCTTATCACGTCCCAAATGACCTACTAAACCACTTCCATGCAAATCTTCAATCACCTACTCTCTCAATTCTCGATAAGCACAACTGGTTTTCATGGATTAGATATCCATCAATCAAATAAAAACTAGCTATTGGTAGATTATTTGAGTTGGAAGTTTGATTGGCTCCAAATAAAATCTGAAATATTCACTCAAAAAATTTATTTTTTCTTTTCTCAAGAGCCACAACTATTTTTTTCTCACTCGTTGCGCACACTTTTTTTTCACACAATGTGCTACTGCACCTTTTTTTATTTCACTTGGTTCATAAATTACAATAAATAAGAGCTAGCCTTTATATAGCATCCTAAACGGACATTTAGAAACATAAAAGACAATTAGTAAATAGAGGAAATGACAAGTGTCCTCATATGTGTCTTAAATATAACAAATTCACGCTAAAACTTTGACACCTCCTAATACATGTGTATTAACATAAACAAAATAACACTCAAACTTTGGGCATCTGATCACCTGTACCGAAACTGCTGTTCCCTTATTAAAACGTCGACGTAGCAATTAGAAACCATCGGCTTGGCTTAAAGCCAGGTTTGATTTAATAATGAAAAACGTTGACGTTTTTCTTACGGAACAGCATAGGAACTGCGTTCCTGGAACAGCAGATCTGAAGCCCAAACTTTGACACCTATAATTCTAAACTATTAAGCAAATATTCAGAGCCTCACACATTAATCTTTAAATGTCCAAAAGAGAGTTTGCTTTCTAACACTCCCTCTCAAACTCGACTTCGCATACCAAGCTTTTATCTCAATCTACGGAACATTTCATTGTTTAGTGGTTTTGTAAAAATATCTACCAGTTCATCTTCTGTTATGTAGAACACCAATTCCACAATTTTGTTTTTCACTTGCTCCCGAATAAAATGACATTTTATGTGTTTGCTTCGACTGTGTGCTACTGAATTCTTTCCAAGTGATATGACAAATTTGTTGTCAACATATATTCTTGTCGGACCTTCTTGTGCGTGATCTAACTCACTTAAAATATATCTCAACCACATTGCTTGACATGAACTTGCTGTTGCAGCTAAATACTCAACCTCATATGTTGAAAGGGCAACCGTTTATTGCTTCTTCAATGACTATAAAAATACTACTGACCTAATATGAAAGGCATAATCCGAAGTACTTTTTCTATCATCCACATCTCCACCAAAATCACTATTTGAATAACCAATTAATTTCGAATTTTGAGATGTGTATAGAATAAACCTTGGTCAATTGTACTTTTAATATATCTTAAAATTCTTTTTACTGCATCAAAGTGATCTTATTTGGGCTTCTCCATATATCTGCTGACTAGCTCAACTTGTTGGCGCCCGATCCCGGAGCCCCAACTATTCGGAACGGAACCACAATCGAGGACCTTTGGGCCCTCGGAACAAA
>JANKOE010000204.1:11855396-11875072 GCA_026284465.1 Erythroxylum citrifolium
AAAACTCTGACACCTCCTAATACATGTGTATTAATGTAAACAAAACAACACTCAAACTTTGACACCTACAATTCTAAACTATTAAGCAAATATTTGGAGCCTCACACGTTAATCTCCAAATGTCCAAAAGAGAGTTTGCTTTCTAACACTTCCCCTCAAACTCAACTTCACATACCAAACTTTTCTCTCAATTTGTGGAACATTTCATTGTTCAATGGTTTTGTAAAAATATCTGCTAGTTGATCTTCTGTTATGTAGAACACCAATTCCATAATTTTGTTTTTCATCTGCTCCCGAATAAAATGACATTTTATGTGTTTGTTTCGACTTTGTGCCACTGGATTCTTTCCAAGTGATATGACGGATTTGTTAACATATATTCTTGTCGAGCCTTCTTGTGCATGATCCAACTTACTTAAAATATATCTCAACCACATTGCTTGACATGAACTTACTGTTGCAGCTAAATACTCAACCTCACATGTTGAAGGGGGTCCATGTCTTTTACCCAACAATTTCATAAATTTTTCCAAAATGTGTTTCAGTCAAATATTCAGACCCTTAGAACTAATAATGGAGGGGATTATTTCTTAAATGAGTTTAACCAGTATATGGGAGAAGTTAGGATATTTCACTAAAGTTTTTTTAATGGATACACCCAAACAAAATGTTGAGAGAAAAAACTGTCATTTAATGAAAGTAGCTTGATCAATAATGTTTATAAGTTTTGTTTCTACTTCGTATTTGGGGGAAGCTATCCTTATAGTAACTTAAATAAATTGTTCACTCTAAAAAGACTTTATTGAAAACTCCTTTGAGTACCCTTCATAGTTCCATTTCAAACACTATCCCTAAAGGTGCTTGATTTTATTACATTTGTTCACAATAAGAAACCTTCTCAAAGTAAATTTGTTCTTAAGGATTTTAAATATATCTTTGTGGGCTATTGTCCAAGAAAAAAGTAAAAGTGCTACTCTCCAATCTAAAAAAGTTCTTTTTGACATGTGATGTAACCTTTTTTTAATAATCAACCTTACTACTCCAATAACATTTTTCCAAGGGGGTTAGATTTATTAGAGAAAAGTCAATGGGATCCAACAGTTTCTCTTCTAATAAATCAAGAAATCTTTCTATTTCAAAATCAATATCCCATAATTTTTTTATTCCAACCCCTAAACAATCAACACCAATATTAGAATCTAACCCAACTCTTAGTCTAGGTCGTCAGAGGGAAGAGCTTATCATTGAAAGCCCTTTAAAGGTTTATACACACAGGCTAAAAGCTCCTCATCAAGTTAATTATTCAATTTGGAATTTGGTCATGATAGGATCATTGACCTGTGTTTGCCATTACACAATCATAAAGGAGTAAGAAATTGTACCAAACATCCAAGTTCTAATTCCCTACCTAGTAAACAATTGTCTTCTAGTTTTAAGGCTTTTATAGCGAAAATTAATGATGTTGAGATTAAAAAAAAAACATTTATGAACATTGACTGATCTAAGATGAAAAGGAGTTGTATTGGATGAGATGAGAGCCTTAAAGGAAACAAAATTTAGGAAATGGTTGACTTACTAGTAGGAAAGATGATAGTTAGCAATAGATGGGTCTTCACTATGAAGTATAAAGTTAATAGGGAAGTGGAAAGATATAAAGCTCTGTTAGTAGCACAAGGATGCACACAAACATAGGGAATTGAAATAATGAGATTTTTGCTCCAGTGGTGAAGCTTAATTCCATACTTGCCCTTTTTCTTATTGCAACTAACTTTGAATGGAAACTACACCAACTCGACATTAAGAATGAATTTTTTGCATGGTAATCTTAAGGATGAAGTGTATATGAAGGTTCCGCTGGGATTTGAAACTTATAAAGAGAAAAATAAAGTTTGAAATTTGAAGAAGTATATATATGGATAGGAGAAATCACCTCAAGCATAGTTCACTCTATTTAGCTTAACTTAGATTTGATTGGGATATCATCAAGTAAAAGTTGATCATACCATATTCATTAAATTGGAGAATTAGGTAAGAGAAGTGTCCTCATGGCATATGTAAACAATATAATACTCAAAGGAGATGATGGAAGTGGAAATTATGAGGCTCAAATGCAAATTGAAGGAAGAGTTTAAAGTTAGATTTAAGACCACTGAATTTCTTTCTTGAAATAGAAGTTACTAGGAGTAAAGAAGGTATTTTCGTTTCTCAAAGAAAATACACTCTTGACTTGATAAAGGAAACATGGAACTTGGGTTGCAACTTGTAAGACCCCACTTGAGAAGGTGTGGAAAGGAAATAATCAAGTAAAGATTCTTTAGTGGATGTAAGTAGATACCAATACTTGGTTGGAAAGTTAATTTACTTGTCCCTTACATAGGAAGATGTTGCTTATACTGTGAGTGTAGCAAGTCAATACATGCACTCACCTACTCAAAAATACATGGAATCTATGAATCATATCTTAAGGTATCTCAAGGGAACAATTAAGAAGGGACTAATTTTTAAAAAAAATAGGAAATAGAGAAATTGAAGGGTATATTGATACTGACTGGGCTAGAAGTGAAGATTAAAAGTGAATCTCTAGGTATTGTACTAAGTTATAGGGGAATTTAGTTACAAGGAGGAGTAAAAAATAGACAATTATATCCAGGAGCAATGCTAAGGCAATATCCAGCACTATTGTACAAGGAATTTGTGAAGTAATTTGGCTGGAAAAATGGAAAGATTGATGCAATACCTATAACTCACAATAAGTTTTCCCAAATTATATAGTGATAGCAAGTTTTATCAGTATAGTGAATTATCAACATGTCAGAATTGATCCAAATTTTATAAAGGAGGAATGTAAAAGATTTTTAATATCTGAGTGTAAAAATTTAGAAGTTAAACTTTATTTTACTAGTTCTATTACCTGTCATTCTTCATTATATAGATTATGAAGGATTTGATTAAGATATTTCCATTTTATAATTGGTACATTATTGTATATATAAGGGTGCATAAATTCAATGAAAGAATTATTCAATATTTAAAAACAAAATATCCTTATTTCAAAGTCATCTCCTATTCCAACTCTACTTGCATCACAATGTACCTTGAATAGCTTATCAAAATATGGTAATGCACAAATAAAAGAAATACATAATTTCTTGTTAAGAATTGCAAAACTGTTGGCTACCTCTTTGTCCCACTGGAACTTGTCCTTCTTTAACCATTTTGTCATTGGAGCAACAATATTACTAAAATTTTTAATGAACCTTCAATAAAAGGTTGCCAGGTAGGGACGGCAGTGGGTTTTCAACCCCATTAATATCCGCACTATCCGACCCAAAAAAAATAGATATGGAGGCTGAAAAATGAATTTTAAATGGATGCTGAAAAATGGATGTCGATATGGATTTGGATATGAGTTTAGTGATAACCCGAACCGATGGATACCCATACCCTACCCATTTTTTATTAACTCTATTTTTCTATTTTTCTTGAATATTTATGGTTAAATATAATAAAATATTAATATTTTCTTAGAAGAAACAACTTTAAAATCTCCACTTTACTCCTCAGTCCTCACCTTTTTCATCATATTTTATTTTCTTATAGGATGATAATATTGCAAATGATATGAAGATGGAGTTTTGAATGTTGTGGAGTTTACGCAAAGGCAATTTGAAGCTTTGGATATTTCAGTCTTTGTTCTAGTTCTTGATTGTGAAAAATATATGTTGTCTTTGCACTAGACATTATGATTTTCATTATTCTAATTTTATGGTTTTTTAAAACATACAAATCAAAATCTTGACTTACTATTATTAAAGTAATTTTGATTTAGAGTGTTCGCATAAATCTGCTCTTTATATTTTATATTTAGAAGTTATATTTTTAAGTGTTATATAACCCGATGGATATCCAAAAATCCGAACAATCCAATGGATTTAGATATGGGTAGTAAATCGTAAAAACTGATGGATATGGATATGGATATGGATATGGATATGGATATTGGTTGAGTAAAAAAAATAGATATGGATATGGATAGAGTAATACCCGAATCGAACCTTACCCATTGCCATCCCTATTGCCAGGCTATGAAAGCTATGCAATTTTGACACATTTTTTAGAGTAAGCCAATCTCTTATTGTCTTAATCTTAGATATATTAACCTATATTCCATTAGCAGACACAACATATCTTAACAATAACATCTTATTGGTTAGAAAACTACACTTTTTAAGATTGATATATAAATGGTTCTTTTATAGGGTTGTTAGTATTTGTCTTAATTGTAACAAATATTCTTCCTTATAGAGATTATATATCAAGATATCATCAAATTATGTCATTAGAAATTTGCCAATAAATGGTATCAACCTCATGCTTTTGTTGGGTGCATTTGAAAGTTCGAATGGCATCATTAACCACTTATACCATCCTTCTTTTATTTTGAAAGTTATCTTCCATTCATCTCCAGACCTGATCTAAATTTGATTGTAGTTATTCTTCAAATTAATCTTTGAGAATCACTGGGCACCATACAATCTATCCATCATATTATCTAGCCCTATAATTGGGAATTTATAACCCAAAATAATATTGTTAATGGTTCTATTGTCTATACACATCCTCTAGCTCCCTTTTTTTGGTGTTAATAAGGTAGAAAAAACATAATGGCTCATGCTTTCTTGAATAAATCTTTCATAACAACTCTTCCACCTTTGCTTTTATAATTTCACTTTCCTTTGGGTTCATTATGTAAAGTTGCATATTAGACAAGTTTATGCCTGAGATGATATCTACATGTTGTTGGGTATCTATCATAAAGTCTAGCCCATCGGGCATGTTATCAGGCATCAATTTTTCAAATTCCTCCATCAAAAAGTAATTGTTAATTAGGTGTTAAAGATCGAAGCACAATTATGGCTTTAATGTGGATTCTCACAAGATCTCTATGGGAAATAACTTGATTTCTTTGAGTTTGTGGAGATTATACAAGTGCAGATTTCTCAAACCATAACAATCGTGCATTTCTATAATATTTGTTAGAGAGCATCCCTTAACAAAATTCCAAAATAAGTTATCATCTGCCTTGATTTTGCCAAGTGATAGGTTTTTCATATTGAGTAATGTAACATGTTTAGATTGCAACTTAAATCCCTCTAGATTGAAAGTTGCGGATTTAATTTGTTATTGAACTTGAGACAAAAAGATTATAAGGAACATGTAATTTTGGTCCTTTAGTATGATTGTTGCTAATAGAAATTTGCAACACTTGAACATAGGTGTTGATTGCATAGTCAATCCATTAGTCTATAGTATATGTCATCTTAGGGGTGTAGAAATCAAGGTAAAGCTTAGTCTCTTAATACGTTTTTTTGTTGATGACGATAGAATAAAATTCTCTCCACAACATCACATAACTTTTCTATTTGACCTTTTGGGTTCAAATATAATCATCAATGAAACGTTGATTGAATTCTCTTCGAATTCATAATCTAGAAAGTTTTGGATATATTTCTACATAGTCATTTGGGCAATTTGTTTGATGTTTAGAGAAGACATGATTTAGCACAAGATACCTTAAGGCAATTTAGATATTTTGTCTTCTTTTGCCATGATCTCAATAATATTTGTCAAGTGAAATCATCCCTTCTTTTACATTTTTATATTTATGAGAGTTTCCAAGTATAGTACGAGCATGACTCTTATGTTAGAAATTTACAAGTAGGTTAATCCCATATCGAAAAGAGACATAAGGATAAAGTGAGTTATATACAAAAATAGGACTCATAACCCATTGCCTTAAGGTTTTAAGTTGAGATATGATATTCTAATTGTATATAAGTTCACTTGGATTCGTTCTAGTTTCTCCCCAAGCTCTCTCAAAACCCTTTATTGGTATCAGAGCTAGGTTGGCAAAGTCTGATGAATAAAGATTTATGGATTTAGGTCAGATGAATGGGTGATTCATGAATTGACTCAAATGGCTTTGCATAAGCTATGGTTTGAGGAAGAGCTGGTCTCATATGGATGGATACACTTGTGAGGGAGAGATGTTGGAAATTGAGGGGTGAAGTAATCTCACATCGAAAAGAGACATAAGGATGAAGTGAGTTATATATAAAGATAGAACTCATAACCTATTACTTTAAGGTTTTGGGTTAAGATATTCTATCATGGCTATATATAGGCTCACTTGAATAGGGTTAGTGTTAGAGGTGACAAAGGAAACAGTTTGGATCAAGAAGTTCATCACCGAACTTGGAGTAATTTCTAGCATTATTGAGTTTATGATATTATACTGCAACAACAATGGCACCATTGCACAGGCAAAGAAACTAAGGTCTTATCAACGGTCCCAATATGTACTCAAGAAGTTTCATTTGATCAGGGAGATAGTAGAGCGAAAAGACAACACTGGAGCGAATTTCTACTAAAGAGAATCTTGCAGATCTTCTCCTTAAGTCATTGCCTTAGAAGAGACATGATTGACATATGGAAGGATATGATGTTAAATATGTAAGTGATTGACTTTAGTGCAAGTGGGAGATTATTAATTTATGCCCTTACAGCTAATTGTTTTGTTGCAATTTTATGTTTGACATTATTATTTAATTAACAAAGGCATTCTTTGTCTTTATATGTTATGTTAATTACATTTGATGTTTTTATAACATATAATATCTTTATATATTATGTTAAAATCCCTTAATATTTACTTTGTAATTGAAATTATGATGAGATTGTAGTTGTGAGATTCAATTTGCATTTATGTATTATTCTCCAAATTTTCTTAATTGTAGTTCTATCAAGATAAAATATTGATGAAATAGTAAAATTAGCACACTTTATGTTTTTTTCTCATAAAGATAGTAATTGTTCTCATAAATTAAAGTATGGAGATACTTAAGCTAATGTATGAGTGATTATTATGAGGATCCTAAATGAAATATTACTTATTTATTTATGGATTTCTTCATTATGATGGTTGTATAATTAATCTTTAGACTTGTGATTACCAAGGTATCTTATATAGGAATTACTATATTTTGAAGCTACTTATGACCTCCTATTTAGGGTAGCTTAGTCGGTAGACTTGGATACAATATGAATCATATAGAGATAGTTGAGTAAGTCAGTAAAAGATTTTTCACTTTAAAGTAATTAGAGAGAATGTTCTACGGTTATTGATTAATAGTGATTTAAGAAAAAATTTTGCCAGAGTGAATTAACATTTAAAAAGATATTTTTAAATGTCAATTATAAATCAATTACTAATTAGTAAGAAGTAGATGATATATTCATACTCTGTCCACTTGAAATATTGAATGATAAAAGGATTAAATTATTATTATAACTATGCCGGGACAGGTTAAGTTAAATTGTTTTGACATTTCTGATATTTGAGATGGCATGACATATAGCAGATGTTAATCTTGATCCATGATTATTAATTTTTTAATTAAAAAACTTAAAGACAAATTAAAAG
Organism: Erythroxylum citrifolium; assembly: GCA_026284465.1. NCBI lineage: Eukaryota > Viridiplantae > Streptophyta > Magnoliopsida > Malpighiales > Erythroxylaceae > Erythroxylum > Erythroxylum citrifolium. The sequence goes on from JANKOE010000204.1 coordinate 11,862,880, forward strand.
AAATTTTAATTTATCTAATACTAATACTAATTATAATTATAATTTATATCATTGTCAATATATTAGGAATCTAATGAGTCACACATAAAGAGTAGTTTATAAGATAAAAATTAATTCCAATTAAGTTAGACTTAATTGTAAAGTTTAAGAAACTTTAGGAATCAAATATGAGATATTTGACTTTATTAAAATAAATTAATTATAATTAGAGTTTGACTTTAACTACAATTGAAATGTTTAACTTCTATAAAAATTAAAACCCTAATTCTTTTTCTGTTTATAAGAATAAGCATAAGGGAGCTAGCACTTTTGTTAATCCATCTCAAAGAGTTGAATGTCTTTTACTACTTTGTGGATACTGTTAGAGGTTAGACATGTAAATAGCTCATGATTGTCATATCAAAAAAAAATCGATAGTACTTCAACAAAAAAAATCAAATCAAATATAATTTTATATTTTATGATTTATGTTTTTCAAGTTATTCAATTATTAAAATATGATAAAAAAGCTTTTTTTTTTGGCTACGTACACCTGTAATTTGATCACGATTGGTTTCCTAACATCTTATTAAGATATAATTCTGAATACAAGTAAGACTCCTACTCAATTCAAAGATTAGTTGATTTTACCGGCCAATCCAAGCAAACTCTGTTCTGTCATTGAAGACATCAGAATTCCGAAACGAAAATGTCCTGTGCTGTATTGCATTTTAGTTTCTCTCTTCAGGAAGCTCCATTTCAACCGTTTTCCTTATTTACAAACGGGGACAGGAAATAAACTTAGCGATTTTGTTGGTTCTGATGTTGACTGAATTGATATGAAAGAACACATGCCTGCAGAGTCCATGGGGTTGGGGAACAAATTTAACCTATAAACTTATTCTAAGAATCAGATCTTTTGACTTTCCAACTTAAATAAATTAGATCAATTTATGTAAGTATATGGTTCTGTCTTATTCTGGTGGGGCTGGACATTGTCGCTTGGATCCATGAGGTTGATTAATTTTGACTCTGAAATACCTGCAAAACAGCACAAAGCACGCCGGGGGTTGATTACCGGCAGGCTCCTCCAATGCTCAAGTTAGTCTTTTGGTAGAGGTTTTGGCTGCTGGAAACGGAGAAAATCAGGGTTCTAATCTCTTACCTGTATCATGGCAAAATAGTACCTTATATATGGAATAGCCACTAGGTTTAGGTCTTCACGTAAGTCTTTATATATGCATGAGAGGTTATCACCTATGAATGGGCCGTCGACGCCTGGGCCTAGCATGACCGACCTAACCAGTGTAGTTAACTTGTTTTTTGCAAAATTGTTACCAAAGTGACAACTCCCTCAAATACACAATGGCTATGTAACAAGTTTTCAGAAAACGGTGAAATTGCAGTTCACGATTTGATCATCAGTGTATCCTTTAAGCCTTAGCAAAAGGTATTTTATGGACCATATGATTGGAATTTTAGTGTATAATTATGGTAATAAGTAATGTAAGTGAGAAGGATGACATAATAATTAAATAAATGGGAATATAAAATTGTGATAGAAAAAGATATGACTAGTTTGCCGGAAGAGATTTATACTTAAAATAGTATATTTTATAGAAATTCCAAAATAAGCTATTTAATTTATAACCTTTATTTTTATAAAATTATAACAACATCATGATTCAATTTAAATATAATATGAACACATTTGATGAGTATGCAATTTTACTTAAAACTTGCATATGAAAAGATAAAATCAATGATTAAAAAAAAACCTGTTCGTCCATTTTAACCGTAAAAATCTTGGACTATCTAATTTTTTGGTTCAGTTTTTTACTTTTCAGTTCAATTTACTTCAATAACTTTTGTTATTAAAAACCAGTCAATTTGTTAATTAATCAGTCAGTTTTTAAAAATTAATAAGTTTTTATAAATTAAAATAAATCAATTAATTTTTATTTGACGATCACGTTTTTAGTTAAACTTTAAATTTTATAATCTCTTTCTTTAATTTTATTTAATATTTTATACATTAAATTTCTTGTCTTATCCGATTAAATTTCGGTCCAATTTTTAAAATATCGGATAAAATCCAATTTCATTTCACATGTTTCATGATCAGTTAATAAGAACTTCAGTTCCGGAGTGTAAAAATGAAGATGAAGTTAATTTCGCATTGTGAATATGTTGCACTTGCCTGGAGCGATAATTTCATGTCAAACAAATATTTTATAATAAAACAGTGGAGAAAATGCATAATGGAAAAAACAGTACAGAAAATGCATAATGGAAAAAACAGTACATTAAACATACAAAGAGAAACTCTCGAGCTGACGTCCCACGCTGTCTCATATATGATGTAAGATCAGGAACAAATAGCTGAAAGACCAGCCATCGATGAAGTGTTAAAAAATTAATTCATAATGCGATAGGTATACGTAAGGGCGGTTTGATGTTGCCTGAGCTGGGTGAAGTCCCGTGGCAGTGGAAGACGGGAAGACGGGACTCACGGGAGTGTGGGCTCGGGCAATTCAGGATATTTGGGAACTTCTGGTTTTGGAATTTCTGGTAGCTCAAGTTTTGGCAATGCTGGGACTTCAGGTTTTGGGATTTCTGGAAACTCGGGCTTTGGTATAGTTGGAATCTCAGCCTTTGGTAGCTCAGGTATTTCAACCTTAGGAATTGCAGGTATCTCAGGTTTTGGTAGCTCAGGTACTTCAAGTTTAGGAATTGCAGGTATCTCAGGTTTTGGTAGCTCAGGTTCTTCAACTTTAGGAATTGCAGGTATGTCAAGCTTTGGAAGCTCAGGTATTTCTGGCAGTGTTGCTTCGAGAAGATTGCGGGTGTTCACTCGGATAGCATGTGAAGTCATCAGTGACAAGTTGACGAGCAGGAGAGGTAAGAATATGGATGGGAAGCGAAGCTTGGCCATAGCTTGGAGCTGAAGATGGATGAGAGAACTGACACTTGGGGGAAAATTGCAAAACAAGTTAGTGTTTTCTTGTGATTGCAGTGTGTTGTTTAGCACATGATGTGTGATTTTATAGAAGTGGGAAGTGGACAATGGTAGAGATCAACTGGTAGCTGGTAACTGGTAAGAAATCTAGTTCACCTGGTAGGTTCAACTTCTCACCTTACGTCGATTACGTCCTGTTTTAGTCGATAGATCTGTTCTACGGTATAACTACTCTGAAAGTCTACGTTTTCATATGTGATTGGAAGCCTTCATAGTAAGTTCCTGTCTGAGTTGATAATTTCCAAGCATTGCAAACAGAGAGTTTGGGTGGTACAAGTTCCAGGCGCTGAAGATGAGAAGTTAGTTTAATCTTGTTTATGCACAAACCTTTACTAGCAAATCTCAAAGTTTAACAGCCATATAAAGCCTTGAAAGATGACAAAACCAAAGACTATTTTGTGTTTTAACACCAGAGAGGCAGCATCAGATGTTGGATGTTGGGCGCCTAACGCTAAGCTAACCCACCTAAGAAACAAAATTGTATTTTCTATCGCCCACCGCTAAAAGACGAGGGATAGGTGCTGACGACAATATATAACAATTAATTTAATTTTGGTTCCCCTTTTGTTTTCAAATAAAAACAAAATTGTATTTAATTGTTATGTTTTTATTATTAATGATAATTATATATTAGATCAAATTTAAAAATAAACTATTTTAATTAATTAAATTTATTTTAATCTTTTATATAATATTATTAATAAAAATCATTTTATTATATTAAAATAAATACTTTTAAAATTAAATTTATTAAAATAAATCTTTTTACAATTAATTTTATTAGTATATTAAATTTTATTTTAAATATAATTTAGTTATTAAATCAAAAATTTTTTAAATGTATATATTTTGAAGATATTTGAAATTTAATTATATTTATTACTAATTTTCAAAAATAATTTTATTTAAATTAATTAAATAATTTTATTAATAATTTTAATTTAAAAATTATATTATTCATAATTCTTATTAAAATTAATATATTAAATAATTAAATAACATATATTTAGTTGATAGTAAATTAGATTATAAAAAACAGAAAGAAAAAATAAAAATCACTTTTGTGGATTTTATAAATTTTGAAAACCGAAAGAAATCAAAACCAAAAATAAAAATAAAAAACTCAAACAAATAGATTTTTCTACTAAATTTGAAAACAAAAACAGAAAACCAAATTAAAAAAAGAAACAAACAAACCCTAAGTTTATGTTATTTTAAGACCACATAAAGTTTATAATTTGGAATTAAAGTATGTCGGATTTGTTAATCACAAAATTGGTTGAATCATTATGTTATTCAATTCCAAATATTATGTTTAAATTTCAATTACTTATAAGTTGATGCTCATGAATTGTAATATTTTCAGTAAGGATAGCAATGGGCTAACCCCAATTTTTTTAAAATATTTTTTAAAAGATTAAAAATATGAAACAAGTTTTTTTTAATTGGGTCTAGTTCTGGCCTACCCAGACCCAAGCTTATCCGAAGCTCAACTTTTCTAAATAAAACGATATTGTTTTGCTTAGAATAAATGGACCTCGAGTCAGTATGGGCCTGAGCTTAACCCATGGGTCAACCCATTGAAAACAACTAAATTAAGCATCGTTATGTGTTGGTCTATGTATAATTATCGAATTATGTATAAATTAAGCATCGTTATGTGTTGTATGTTATGTTAATAGATTACCCCAAGGTGAATATTAATATACAATTTCTAAAGTTATATATGTAGTATGTTGTTCTATGATTCAAAGCATTAATACTAAGTTTTATTTTCCTGCAACACCGATTGCTATGTACTCAAATCTCTTCTCTCTTTTAGTGTTTAATATACTGAACTTCTGTGAATGGAGTGAATAAATCCAATTCTACTTTGGAGTTTTTGACTTGGATTTGGCACTCGGAATTAAAAAACTAGCAACTCTGAATGTTTTGAGAAATGATGAGGAGAAAGTCCATTTTAACAACTGGAAAAGGTCAAATAGGTTAAGTCTGATGTATATGAAGAAGAAAATTGTTAGCAATATTAAGTATGCTCTTCCAAAATTGAAAGCACTAAGAAATTGCTAGAATTTGTGGAAGGGTGCTCCCAAACTGCTGACTAGTCTCTTGTTAGGACTCTTATAGGTATGCTGACCACTGTGAAACTTTAATAGACCACGTATTATACATGAACATGTCATTGGGATGACAAACATTGCAACAAGACTTAATTCTTTAGGAATGGAAGTGGATGAGAACTTCCTTGTGTAGCTCATCTTGAACTCGTTACCATTTAAGGATGGTCTCTTCCAAATGAACTATTATAACATGAAGGACAAATAGAATATGCATGAGTTGCACAATATGTTGGTTCAAGAAGAGATTAAACTCAAGAACCAATGAAGTCACTCCATTAATTATATCAAGAATCATGGAGCTAGTAAAAAAGGTCGAAAGAAGCATGGGAAGAAAGTGAAGGAACCCATGAAAGTTAGTGGGGAATCCCCTTAATTCATAAAAAAGAACAAGATGAATGAAAATGTCATTTCTATAGGAAGGTTGGGCATTTCCATAATGAATGTTCCAAACATAAGGCATGGTTTGAGAAGAGAGGTAAGCCTAGTGCTTATGTATGTTACAAAATAAACCTTGTTAAAGTTCCTTTTTAATACTTGGTAGATTAATTCTGATTACACCATTCATATTTCTAATACCATACAAGGATTACTTGTTAACTAAACCATAAGACCAAATGAAATATTTGTCTACATAAGCAAAGAAATAAGAGTTCCAATGGAACCCATTATGACTTATTGCTTAATCTTAGACATTGGATATCTTTTGGACTTACATAAAACTTTTTATGGACCTACTATATCTAGAAATTTGGTTTCTTTATCCAAAATTGGTAGATCTGGATATTCATTCAAATTTGGTTACGGTAGTTTCAGTTTGTATAAATATAACCACAAAATTGGTGGTGGTGTACTATGTGATGATTTATATAAATTAAACTTTGACGTTGTTTATACTGAAACTTTATTGACTTTGAATCCCAATATTGGTATCAAACATAGTTTGATTAATAATATATCCGCTTACTTATAGCATTAATTTTTGGGACACATTTTCAAAATAGTTTGAAATATTAGTAAAGAATGAAATACTTCATGATATTGGAGTTTTTATCTTAACTTTTGTGTGGATTGTATTAAAGAAAACAAACAAAACACACAATGAAGAACAGAACCACAAGATGCACCCAGCTTCTTGAAATAACTCAAATTGATGTATGTGGACCATTTGACATGCCTACATTAATAAAGAAAAGTATTTTATCACTTTTATAAATGACTATTCATGTTATGGATATGTCTATTTGTTCTATGATAAATATCAGGTTGTAAATGCCTTAGAGGTGAATATTAATGAGGTTGGAAGATAATTAGATAGAAAGGTGAAGATAGTCTGGTCTGATAGAGGTGGTAAATATTATAATAAGTATGATTGAAGTGGTTAAAATCTTGGTCCTTTTATTAAATTCCTTGCAAGACATGATATTTATGCATAATACACAATTTTGGGCACACCACAATGAAATGGTGCATTAGAATTACGTAATAGAAATTTTATTAGATATCGTTAGGAGTATGATGTGCAATTCATCTTCACCCTTTTTTTTTAAGACATATGATCTAATAACTACTATACATGTATTGAATAGGGTTCCTTGTAAAGCAGTTCTGAGGATTCCTTTTAAACTGTAGAATAGGAGGAAACCTAGTTTGAGGCATCTACTTGTTTGGGGTTGCCAGGCAGAAATTAGGTACTATAATCCATATAAAAAATAAATACAAAAACTGTCATTGCTTTTTTACTAGATATCTAGATAAGTTTAAAGGATTTAGATTTTATTATCATATCTATACTAAAAAATTATGGAAATTGGGAAAGTCAGGTTTATTGAATGTGGTGAGACTAGTGCCAGTGAAACACCACATTAAGTGGATATTCAAGAAATAGGAATGTAAATCCCTATAGTTGTATAAGATCTTATGGCTTATACATCTACTCAATTTGTTGTTTTATGAGTTATTAAACCGTCTAATAATCATAAAGAACAACATATTAATGAACTCGCTGTTCATAATGAAATTGAAAATAAAATGAATTAACTTATAGTAGAAGAAACACAATAAATGGCAATATAAAGGTCTCAAAGAGGAAGAAGACCAGTTACTTCTGATGACTACGGTATATCTACACGAGTCTGAAAATGACTTGGGAATTGAGAATGACCCAGTGACTTTTTCACAAACTATAAACAGTGAAGTTTCTGATATGTGGTTAGATTCCATGAAACATGAGTTCAAATCCATATAACAAAATGGTATTTGGGACCTTGTGGAATTGCTAGAAGGTTCCAAAAGAATTGGTTATAAGTGGGTCTTTAAGACCAAACATAACTCTTTTAGTAATCTAGAATGTTACAAGGCCAAATTAGTTCCTAAAAGATTTACTCATAAAGATGACATAGATTATAAGGATACTTTCTCATCAGTTTTTAAAAAGGATTCACTTAAAATTATTATAATTTTAGTGGCTTATTATGATCTGGAGATGCACCAAATGGATGTCAAAACTGTCTTTCTAAATGGAGATTTAAAGGGAGAAGTTTACAGGCACCAACCACTAAGGTTCGTAAAGGCTAAAAAAGAACATATGGTGTATAAATTGAAGAAATCAATATATGGACTTAAACAATCTTTTTGGAAATGGTATCTTAAATTCAATGATATTATTGCTTTCATTGGATTTAAGGAAAACACTGTTGACTAAGAGTAAGTCTATTTTTCTTCTCTTGTATGCTAATGACAACTTACTTGTAACTAATGATCTTGGTCTATTAAGTAAGACTAGGAAATTTCTCTCTAGTTATTTTGAAATGAAAGATATGTGTGAGGTAAGATATGTGATAGGAATAGAAATATTTTGTGATAGATCACAAAGATTACAGGGTTTGTGTTAGAAAGCCTATATTAATAAAATGTTAGAGAGATTTAGGATGAACAAGTGTTCAGCATCACCCATTTCAATTTAGAAAAGGGACAAGTTTAGCCTCATGCAATGTATAAAAAGTGATTTGGAACATAAGCAAATTGAATAAATTCCCTATGCATCTGTGGTTGGGAGTCTAATGTAAACTCAAACATATATGAGACCAATTATAAGCTTTGTAGTGCGAATGTTGGGGAGATACCAGAGTAAAATGGAAATCTATAAAGAAAATTATGAGATATCTGTATTGAATTAACGAACATAAGCTCACTTTTTGGAGGTCTGATCACCGTAAGGTGGTTGGATATTCGGATTCAGACTTTGTTAGTTGTATAAATACAAGAAAATCCACATTTGGCTATATTTATCTATTAGTTAGATGAGTCATCTCATGGAAGAGCACAAAGCAGTCTGTAATTACTACATCCACTATGGATGTTGACTTTGTGGCATGTTTGAGGCCATGATTCAGGCTGTATAAATTTATTTTAGGGCTTAGGATTGTTGACAGTATAGTCAAGCTGCTGAAAATTTCCTATAATAATTTTGTAGCAGTTTTCTTCTCCGAGAATGATAAGTATTCCAAAGGTGCTAAGCACATGGAACTAAAATACTTTATTATTAAGGAGGAGGTTCAAAAAAAATGTAGAGTGACAATATAGCATATTATTACTAATCTTATGTTAATTGGCTCTTTAACAAAAGGATTACCACCCAAAATATTTTCTACTCATGTAAAAAGCATGGACATTATGTGTACTAATGAGTTTTAGACAATAATATCATATTGGCTTTTATTATATATTTGATACTCTTTACGCATTAATGAATATATTATTTTTGAATTTTTTGTTTTCTTCTTTATGTATTTGATTGCAATGTATGTTGTTGAAAACAAAACTAAATGAGTCCTTTAAAAAAGTGGGCATTAATGTTAAATCACATTATGTACTTCCCATTTATAATTGTGATTAAAGAGAAAGGCTACTATAGTGGTACATAGAAAGGAGTACGTTGAATTAATAGTATATGACAGTCATGATCCTTATTAATGTTAAACTTGATTATGATTATTGATGATACCAGTATATGTGAATGGTGACTATTTATATATTATGATTATGACAGCCTACATAAAGTCAATATGAGAATGTTTAGTCATTTAAGTGACTTATGTGATAAAAGGCAGTTAGGGGATCTAATAATTCATTAAAGGGACTTTTGGCTATTGTGATGGGAAGTTTTAAACTGACCAATGGATGTCAATTACTAAAGTGTAGGTTCCATCTCTGCCTATTGAGTTCTTTTCTCATTGTATACCATCAAGAACATAAGTGAGACTGGAAGGTTGGGAAAGACAGATTGACTAAGCAATTTACATCTATAATCATTTTTGAATTACTGAGTGATAAAAAAAGGTCGGTATTTAAAAATTGTCTTTTTATTGAAGTAGAATTCTAAACACGAATGTATATATATATGAGTTCTACAAATTTCAAGATCCAACCATATTTATAAAATTATTTATATGGCGCTTTGATTTGACAAGGGCTAAGTTGGTAATCGTCTTTCTTAAGCCTTCACTAAGATGAATATTTAAATTAGGCGATGAACTCGTGGCTTTTTCATGATGTTATTGGTGTTACTTATGTTCGTTAGTTAGAGACATCTTTTCGGGCTTCGCCCGCTTTATCTACCAAAAAAAAAAAGTTAAGTTAATTAAAATATAATTAATTACATGATTAATTAAAATATAATTAATTAAAATATAATTAAATATAATTAATTAATTAAAATGTTAATTAAAATATAATTAAATTTTTTAACATTTTTAACAAACCATCCACTATCAATGATAATGGCAATCATTCCTTCATCTTAACCAACCATCATAATTATAATGATTATATTTATATCCATTCTCATTCTTCACTATATTAATTCATATTCCCATTCTCATTATTCTCTATGAACCAAGCGCCTCCTTAGTTTCTGATTAAGCAATTACTTGTCAGATGAATATATCTTCGTATTTTTTCCGTCAAATCCATTTTCATAAGTTCTAATATGCGAAATTCTTAATGTTGTTGCGAAAGTATTATTACTCATTGTCTTCTACCTTTATTTACTTTTATCAAAATCTAAAAATAATATGAAAATTGATTTGATCGTGTATCAACTATCAAGAGATCAATAAAAAGTCCCTCAAAAAAAAAAAAGATCAATAAAAAGACAATAAGTACGTCATCGCATGTCTGCAGCTTAATAGCACGACACATGTTCCAATAACATCATATCGTGTACTTTGATGCCGTATCAACCAATTAGACATTTTCACGTGTACAAATTGTAATTGAACGTGTTTTACTGGCTTTGTGAACACATGGCGAAATTACACACATTTCCTAATACTACTTTTTTTTTTTGGATCAAATAGACGGGGCGAACGCCCAAAACAGAAAATTACAACGTAGTGAGGCGGGGCAATGCCACCCCACCGAATCAGCAAAAAGGAGCGAGAAAAGACCTACAACAAGCTCACGAAGTCAATGAACTCCAACAGGGAGACAATAGCTAAATTTGACTAACCAATCAGCACAACGATTGCCCTCCCGCAGAATATGACTCACCCGCACAACTCAATTGCGAGCCAGCAACTCTTGGATCGCTGAAATCAAAGGATTAACATCCCGTTGAGTTGTACCGGAAAGGTATGACACCACCAATGCAGAATCAAGTGTTAACTCCACTCGGGAGTAACCGTGGAACCATGCAAGATTTAAACCATGATACACAGCCCATAATTCCGCCTGCCAGGAGGAGCAACTGCCCAAATTGGCTCCAAATCCAACCAGCCATCGTCCGCAAGCATCTCGGATGAGACCCCCAGCAGTCGCCAAACCGGGATTCCCTTGGGAGGAACCATTTGTGCTCAGATTCACCCAATCTTCTCGCGGGCTTGGCCAGGAGACCTCAAGAGCTCGACGTCTCGGCGCAGAGGAAGGCAAAACATCATCCATAAGGCGTTGAGCCAAAACCGCATCTTGCACGTAAGAGTGGATTTCACCGATATGATAAACAGTGGTCGCGTCAGGGTTGAAACAACGTTCATTTCTCCAAGCCCAAAGTTTCCAAATGACCACACCAAACACCAAAGGCCATTGATCTGACGCACAGGATCCATACGACGATATAAGATTACGTTCAAACCAAGAGAGGAAGGGACTACAGTAAAACTTCATCCGATGCTGGCGCCCAATAAGCTGGTTCCAAATTAATCTTGCCCTCCAACAATCTTGAAAAACATGTGAAAGGGATTCCTCATGCATTGGGCAATCCAAACAAGCTGGAGAATCCGTGAGGGATAGTTGGAAGCGCCGGCCATTTGTCATAAGCCGGGTTTTGGCGACAATACTACTTTAACACACAACATTGCGTACATGTGTCCCCATCATCATCTGAGACGTGTCTTTATTCAATAGTTGGTTTTGTCTTTTTAAGTTGGATGGAGAATCTTCCAACTTAAGACCTTTTCAAAAAGAGTTGTTCTTTAAATAACACGGTACAATAAGAAGTTGCAAATCTATGGAACCGAAATTTCTTAATCGACCAAAGAAAGATATGAAGATGAAGAAAAGCTCATTGATCAATTAAAGGAATGAGAGGATAAGAATCATAAGATCTTGACTTGGTTCTGTAACACTTTGTAAATGTTATCAAGTTGGATTTTCACCGGTTTGACACTAAGAAAAAGGTTTGATATATGTAATAATGACTAAGATACACTGTTTACTGTTTATGTCAATACCTCTAAATTACAAGATTATGTGATCAACCATCTGTTTACGATCCAAGATGGCCCAATGCTGAAGCTGTTAAAGTCTATGCTAATCTTTGTGATTGCAAATGTGCTTGTGTGACATCTACTTATGAGTTATGACCAATGTCATGAATATCATACCGGATTTGGTACCGGATTAAATTCTGGAACAGAACTATACCGGTAGCGTTTCGAATTTTTTTAAATTTATGAAATAGTCCCTAAAAATTTTAAAAATTACAAAATAGTCCATATGGGTATATTATACAGTTGTACTGTATACTTTACTAGTTTACTGTTTACATCAACCATACTTTCAAAAATCTTAATAATAA
>JANKOE010000204.1:11884120-11895085 GCA_026284465.1 Erythroxylum citrifolium
TAAATTAATTAAGATATTATAATTAATTAAATACAACAAATTAAATTAATTAAGATAAAATCTAATTAATTAATTAAAATAATTAATCAACATAAAATATTATTAATTAATTATTTAATTAATTAAAGTCTAATTAGTTAATTAAAATATAATTAATTACATGATTAATTAAAATATAATTAATTATATTTAATTAATTAAAATTAATTAATTAAAATGTTAATTAAAATATAATTAAATTTTTTAACATTTTTAACAAACCAACCACTATCAATGGTAATGACAATCATTCCTTCATCTTAACCAACCATCATAATTATAATGATTATATCCATTATCATTCCTCATTGTATTCATTCCTATTCTCATTCCCATTACTCTCTATGAACCAAGCGCCCCCTTAGAATGAGATTCCTCTGATATTGTTATGTCTTCCTTTGGTTTTTATGGTATTTTCAAAATGGCGTTCAGTTTAACACTATTAGTTTTGATCTTGCTACTGCTACTCTAGATTGACTGAATTTATGTAGTTGTTGCAGCTAACTCATTTTCCCAGGAAACTCCTCTTATAATTATTCCTTTGTTAAAAGGGCAAATTCGACCGTAATATTTACATTTAAATATAAATTAGACTAACGTTTTAGAATGTTCAAAAGTAAAACCCAACACTTTTAAAAATATTCAAATTGAATCTTTTATAAACATAAAACAGATAGAGCCATAGAGGCATGACTCCATCAATCTTCTGTCATGTCATTAATGGTATAACTTCACAATATCTACACGTACGTGTGTCACATAACTATGTGAGATTCATCTAATTTAAAACTAGCCAAATTTAAATTATTTTTAACAAATTTTATTTATTTTTATCAATCTTAAATTAAATTAATTACACTAATATAATATAATTAATCATAATCTAGACTTTAATATTTTCAAAACCTCAATTTTTACTGTTTAATCTGCATCAATCAATTTTTCCTTAACCCTAAAATATAATGTAACGTTAAGATAAATTTGTTTTTTTTAACCCTCTTTAAGATTGTAAGCCTTCGCTAGATTTTTTTTAAAGATAAATGTTGATGGCAGTTGGGACAAGTACCAAAAATCGCTCTTAAGTTTAAGAATTATTTTAAGTGGTATTTTATGCCCTTGCAGCCAATCATTTGGATGCAATTTGATGTATGACATTATTATTTAATTAATAAAAGGTATTCTTTTTTTTGTGCATTTAGTTAATTACATTTGATGTTTTAATAATGAAGATAAAATCCCAGGAATAATTAATATGTAATTGAAATTATATTGAGATCATAATTGCGAGATTCAATTTAGATTTACGCATTATTCCTAAATACTCCTAGTTGCAGTTTCATTAAGATGAGATATTATTGAAACAGGAAAACTAACACACATTATGTTTCTTTCTTATCAAGAAAATAATTGATCTCATAAATTAAAGTATAGAGATATTTAAACTAATGTATGAGTAATTATTAGAGAATAAGTCACTGACCCGACTACGAGAATCCCAAATAGAATATTACTTATGTGTTTGTGGATTTCCTCATAATGATGGTTGTATAATTGATCCTTAGACTTGAGATTACTAAGGTATTTTATGTGGGAATCACTGTGTTTTAATGCTACTTATGAACCGTGCTAGGATGATTTAGTTCATAATACTTGGATGCAATATGAACTATACAGAGATAGTTGACTAAGTTAATATAGGATTCGTCACTCTAAAATAATTAAAGAGAATATTCTATTGTTCTTGATTAGTAGTGAATTATGGAATTCTTTTGCCAGAGTGAATTGATATTTAAAAAAGGCGTTTTTAAATTTTAATTATAAATCAATTACTAATTAGCAAGAACGAATATGATTGGATAAAAAAAATAGGCATTATATTCATACTCTGTCCACTTGGAATATTATATGACAAAAGGACTAAATTATATATTATAACCATGCATGGACAGGTTAAGTCAAACTACTTTGACATTCCTAATATTTAGGTAGTTATGACATGTTGCTAGATATCAATCTTGATATAAGATTATAATTGTTTAATTGGAGAATTAAAGATAAATTAAAAGGAGTTTTAATTTATCTGATTCTAATCGTGAATTAGAATTAGAATTTATAATCGTTGTCAATGTATTAGGAACTTAATTGGTCATACATAAAAGGGCAATTTATGAAAGGAAAACCAATTTAATGCAATTAAACTTAATTATAAAGTTTGAGAAACTTTAGAGATCAAATATGAGATATTTGATTTTATTAAAATTAAATTAATTATATTTTGATTTTGATTTTGATTTTGATTTTGATTTTAATTATAATTAAATAATTTAATTTTAATAAAAATAAAAATCTTAATGATTTTTCTATTAATAAGAAGAAAGTTTAAAAGCTAGCACTTTTCTTTTCTTCCTCTCAAAAGTGTTAAGAAATTGCTTTTGTAGATACCGTTAGAGGTTGGACGATTGAATAGATCGTGGTCGACACGGTAAAGAATTTATCAAAAGATTTAAACCGGAAACGCGAATTAGATATGATTCATACTTTAAAATTCATGTTGTTATTCAAGTTATATAATTATCGAGATCTGATTGGAATCTGTAAAATTTTGTTTTCTACTATTTCCGTGATTTGATCGTAGTTGGATTCCGACATTAAGAAATGGAAAGGGGATTTAATATTTACAAATTCTTCTCCGATAGTTGTTAATTCGACTAGCCAAGGATTTTCAAAAACCATCAGCTTATATTTGAGGGGAAAAAGTTAATTATAAATGACATTATTGTTATTAATATTATAAATCATAAAATTTTATTTTATAAATATGTTTTTATTGAATAATAATATGTAATAATTATTATATAATTAATTCTTCTTTAAAACGTATAATTATGAAGAGTGACGTGATTGAAGAATTTAATGAGAAGAGAATCGGCTGGTGGAGAAAAGAATCGGGTGGAGAAGATTTTTGAATCTTTAGATTAATTGATTTTAACTTGATTAAATATATTTTATTTTTAAAAATAATTATTAATATAATTTATAAATTACAAAAGGTCAATTAAAAGTCCAATAAGTTCACCTTGCCAATACCATAGGTTAACAACCTAATTAATGTTAGAGGTGGTAATTGAGTAGGTTGAGCTAGTCTTGTAGCTTGACTCGAGTCAAGTTTGAGCTGTGTAGTCCGAACTTGCTCAAGTTGTCCAAAATGACATTATTTTGGTCTTAAACTTTTAAAAGATTAAAAGTTTCGAGTTAATTAGATTTTCAAACACTTTTATGATAATATATTGATTAATTATAATTAATTATTAATAAATTAAATTAACAATATATATTAAAATTTTATCTATAGGTTTTGATATAAATAATGAGATATAAACACAATAAAAATAAAAATAAGACTTTTAGTTTCATTTATTAATAATAAAAGCCAATCAAGTTAATTATTAATATGAAATATTAATAAAATAAAAACAAATTATTTTATTTAATAGTGTTATTATAATAATAAATAAGAATTTAATGAAAGGCCTAGTTTACTATCATATTAAACTAGTAAATACATTATTAAAAATTATTAAATGTAGTTTAATAAAATTAATTAATATATAAATATGATAAATTAATATGTTTGACATATACTCTTTCTTATGGTTTGTTATCCTAATTGGTCCTTACAATGTGACTATTCATGAGTAATTTCACGTACTAAAAAAATGTCATTTCAACAAAAGTAATGTCACAAGACATTTTTTCTATCTCAAAGCTTTAAGATCAAGATCTAGTTGTTTCTATTTATTTTTGGCCCTTATATAAAATATCATAATTTTAAATATTTAGCCACATGCTTTATTTTTAAATTTTAAATATGTTTTTTAAATTCACATCTAAAATTATTTTATCTTAAAATTTGCAAATCTATAAAACATTTTAAGATCTAAATAACCTTTTAAAGTAATAAAAAATAATACTTAACACATTCCATATTCTACAATCGAGCTCGAACTCTTTTTTTAAGATACATAGAGATTGCTTGACGCCCCTATTACTACCTTAAGGGGCTTATTTGTGCAGATGGACTTGAAGTCTGAATTCTAAAGTTAACAAAAATTACATCTTAACAACTTTTTTCAAGAAGTAGATTTTTACTTTTTTCATTTTGCCATATATGGCAAGCCAAGATAAATCAATACAACTATTCAGAACAAATACTTTATAGTCTAGTCAACAAGACTACGATAGTTGAAGAAGTATTATTTCTAGCATAGAAGCAACAGCTGAAAAAGGATTTAAGATAAATCACTACAACTATTCAGAACAAAAACTTTATAGCCTAGTCAACAACACTAAGATAGTTGAAGAACTGTTATTTTTAGCATGGAGACAACAACATTTAGAAAAGGATTTAAGATAAATCACTACAACTATTCATATCAAAAACTTTATAGCCTAATCAACAAGGCTAAGATAGTTGAAGAACTGTTATTTCTATCATAGAAGCAGCATTTAAAAAATAATTTTAAACCTATACCGGAAAAAAAAAAAATTTTTCTTCTTTAATGATAGCCCTACCCCAAAAAAAAAGACACCATTGATTGCTGAAAATTTTGTATAAAAGAAAATAAGCATGATTGAAAGAGGCAAGATAAGATCTGGTCTCGAAGTTCGAAAAAGATTTTGTCATCTATGAAATTACACAAAAAATATTTGTCCTTTTTTGTACAAGTAGCTAGAAGTCGTTTAAATGAAAAGATAAATCTGAAGCATTTAGCGTCTGTATATACAATGACGATTCTAAATTAGAAAGATAGAGATTATTCTGTTTTTCAATCATATCTTGCATATCCATGACTTGTTTTTGAAGGTTTCCTATATACAGAAGAATAGATTATTCAGTTTTTCTATCATATCTTGCATATCCATGACTTGTTTTTGAAGGTTTCCTATATACAGAAGAATGTTATTTCCATAATACTTTATCATTTTTTTAATTTCTACTAAATCAGTTTCTATTTTTAACCCTTCAGGTTTTTATTTTAAGTATGTACCTTCTGCCATATAGATGATAAGTTTCATAATGCCTAGTCATTTCTAAATGAGTTTCTATCTATAGTTTTTTACATCTCTGATATATTCTTTCTAATTTGCCCATCATTGCTTTAGCAATTTTTATAGCTTTTTTACGACAATTTGTAAATAAAATATAATTATATACGCTTATATGATGATGTAATTCAATATGGGCCTCTTGTATATGAGTATCAAGTTTATTTATTTCTGAAAGTAAATGATCACAATAAGGACACTCTTTTATAGTTAACAACATAAGTTGTAATATTTCTAATATCCTCTATCTAGGTGTAATCTATAATGCTAAGAAAAGCTAGGATGTATCACTTCTATGTTCTTTTGTATATTGATGGTTTTCAAGCTGATATTTAATAATTATAACTTTAAAATCTAATAAAGTATTTAATGAAACAAAATTATAAGTTCTCAACAGTGAATAAATATTCATTAGCTCTCTTATACGTCTATTTTTGTAGTATATCAAATATCATTTTTCCTGAATCTGCTGATGGATATCTTCACAAGTTGTCCACCAAATAGTCATGGCTCTAATACCATTTTCGCAATACAACACAACAACATAACCTAAACATAACATATCATAATAAGGTTAAATCAATTTTTGCAACATAAAATCACCAAATCAACGAAATATCAAGAACATATCTTAATCACGAGAAGAAATAAAATATTTTATCAAATATAAGCTTTTTAGAATATCAAAGATTAATGAGATTCGAAACAAATCTCCATCCTCTATGTTATCACTATTTGTTATAATATTAATAACTTCTTTAAAAGGGGATATAATTATTTCATTTATTAATTCTAGAGAATCTAAATCTAGTCCAGCTAATCCATATATAAATTTCTCCAGAAAATAGGAAGCCATGGTTTAATTTATATGCAGAACAGTTTTACATTCCATATTAAAGGGTCCATTATGCTTCCATACCTATGTCTTTAGTTTTTTGACTATATCTTTATTGAGTTTTCGTCGAGTCTTTTATCGAGCATTTTAGCTTCAACCTTAAAGTAAGGTAACTACTCTGATGCTTCCTTCAACAAACTTCAGCACAACCTTAATTTGTTTCCTACCTTAAGGTATATACTGAAGATTTTAGTAGAAAAGTATGGTTTCTAAAATAGAAGTTGTAAACTATATCCTACATAAAAGAGCAATTTCATTTCATAGTGGAAGATATTACAGGGAAGAGATATGTAGAGATTGCTTGATGCTCCTATTACTACCCTAAGGAGCTTATCTATACATATGGACTTGAAGTTCGGATTTTAAAGTTAACAAAATTACATTTTATCAATTTTTTTCAAAAATTAGATTTTATCTTTATCTGTAGGGGGATTCTCTTTCATCTGAGTGGTTAAAGAGATTTTCATCTTATCTTCTTATCTTTCTGATTCAATTTGTCACCATATGTATAGACATCAAATGCTTCAATTTTATCTTTTTTTTTAAATGGCTTCCAATCACTTATACCAAAAGGGCAGATATTTTCTATACGTTTTTAGAGTTTACGTAATCTTTTATGTGCTTTAGGACTAGATCTTATCTTACCTCTTTCTACTTCTTTCAATCATGTTTATTTTCATTTTCACAAAATTTTCGGCAGCCAATAGTGTCTTTTTATCAAAATCCTTTTTTAAATATTGCCTCTATGCCAGAAATAACAGTTTTCATCCAAATTCCTCTTATGTAATGAATATCATTTTCATTGTATTTAGATATTTAGAAATTCTTTTCCTAACTTAATATCCACAGTAATGGGAAAATGTTCTTCCTTTCCCAAAGTAATAAAATGATAAGCATTTCTTCTTCATGAAAATATAGACCTTACCAAGGTATCTTTCAGAGTTATTATAGGATTATTTAAATAACAATCCTTAACCCCTTCTTGAATCCATCTAGGAATAGGAAGTAAAAATATCTCAAGAAACTATGGGTTAGTCAAATATATAGCATTTATCATTTCGAAATCATATCAATCTCAAATAGTTTGAGGATGAATGCCTCACAAAAAGTTCAATCTAGGGTATATTCCAAAAAAAATCTATATAGCTAGTATCATTATTTTGTAAAAAATATAAATCTCTCATTACCTCAAAATACACTTGATAGATTGACCTTTTGGAAGGCTATCAAACATGATTTTTTTTCTATATCCTTAATTTGTGTATAGTATCAAGTCTTAGAGAGATATTATCAGAAGTAATCTCTTTTGGCTAAATCTACTAACTAATAGATTCTTTTATCAGTGAAGAACAACCAACGGACGATGTATCTTCAACTGTCTTAGTCTTATTGACTAGGCTACAAACTTTTCGTTCTAAATAATTGCACTGGTTTATCTTGGCTTGCCATATATAGCAAAATGAAAGATTTAACTCTGCAACTTCTTTTGGTATTGAGTTAAATTTTGGGATATCTAATAAATCTTTGATTTACACCTGACATGTATTGATATCTTTAAAATTTTGTTCCAGTTAATCAAATATCTCTTCTTTGAGGTTAACCATCTCTCATTAAAAAATTTGCAGGAACATTATTATTAGATTTGATAATCTTAATATCAAAAGTATACTCTGCTAGTAAAGTATGTCATTTTACATATCTTTTATATTCAAGTTTAGAAGCATATCTTTTATATTCCAGTTTAGAAGGTAAGTTATTTATAATAAAATTCTTGACGCTTCCTTCAATAAAGTCCAGCACAACCTTAAAGCGTTAGCATATCGTTTACTACTTGAAACACTAGTTTTTTAATAAGATAATCTAGTTAATAATTTATTGTCAGAAGTTAATAAGGGTTTTTGTTGTAAATGTAATGAAAAATTATCGTCAAGGTCTTCTAAAAAAGGACTGTCCCATTGCATAAGGCTCCCTGCTTTATGAGAGTCAAGGGAGGGTCATCAATTATAAGCAGTCTTCACTTTGAAGATGATTTTTCATTAGATTTACAACAAATTGTTGTTTCAAGTAGTAAATGATATGCTAATATTTAAAGTTGTGCTGGACTTTGCTAAAGGAAGCATCAAGGCTTTTATTCAGAATAATTTACCATCTAAACCTGAATATCAAAGATATATAAAATGGCAGACTTTAGTAACAAAATATACCTTTGATATTGAGATTATCAAATCTAATAATAATGCTTTTGTAGATTTTTTAACAAGTTTTGGTCACCCTCGATGGAGATATATTTGATTTACAAGAATAAATGTCTGAACATATCAATACATGCTAGGCACAAATCAAAGATTTATTAAATATTGCAAATTTTAATGCGATACCAAAAGAAGTTGCAGAGTTACTTCTTTCATTTTGCCATTTATGACAAGCCAAGATAAACCACTACAATTATTCAAAACAAAAACTTTATAACCTAGTCAACAAAGCTTACATAATTGAAGATACATCATCCACAGCCTCTTCTTCACCGATAAAATAATATATTAGTCAGCAGATTCAGCCAAAAGAGGTTACTCCTAATAATATCTATTTAAGACCTGATACTCTACGCAAATTATGGATACAGAAAAATATTATGTTTGATAGCCTTCCAAAAGGTCATTCTGTTGTTTAAGCGCATTATGAGGTAATGAGATGTTTATATTCTCTATAAAATAATGATACTTGCTATATTGATTATTATGAGATATATCATAGATTGCAAGGCACTCATCCTCAAACTATTTAAGATTGGCATGATTTTCAAACATAAGTGCTCTCTATATTTAACTAACCCACAATTGCTCTGCCTGGCCGCGGGTTGTTCTAGAGAGCGACTGCCTTCTTGTTGTTCAAGCTCTCCTAGATAGTCACTTTGTCGATGCAACTGCTTTTGGTGATTTAATCTCCCATTTTCGTTTACTTTGTTCTCAAATTGAATGTGAAGTTGTTTTTCTTCATGTAAGACGTTCTGCCAATCAGGTTGCTCATGGCTTAGCCCAAGCTTCCCGAAACATGGCAAACTTAGGCGAGTGGTGCTGTAACTTTCCTCCTTCTGTCCAGTCTATTCTGAGTCTGGATCGTTAATCTATCTCTTCCCTTTTAAAAAAAAAACCCACAATTGCTTGAGGTATCTTAGCTTCCCATATGTATTTAAGAAAGGGTTAAGGATTGTTATCTAAATAATCCTACAATAAATTACTTTGGAAAAGGCAAAACATTTTCCCATTATTGTGGATAAATACATTGAAAATGTTACTCATTACAGAACTCTGAATGAGAAATGTTATTTCTGGCATGGAGTCGACATTTAAAAAGGGATTTTGAACTCTTTTTTAATGATAACCCCAGCCGAAAAAACACCATTAGCTGTTGAAAATTTTGTGAAAATAAAAATAGCATGATTGAAAGAGGTAAGATAAGATCTAGTCTTAAAGCAAAAAAAGATTATATCATCTCTGAAAGTGTACAGAAAATATCCATCCTTCTTGTACAAGTGGTTGGAAGCCGTTTAAAGGAACATGTAAAGTTAAAACATCTAACATTTATACATATGGTGACGATTTTGAATCAAAAAGATAAAAAGATAAGACGAAAATACGTCCAACCACTTAAATGAAAGAATCCCCCACAGATAAAGATATAATCTCCTTTTTTAAAAAAGTTGATATGATGTAATTTTTTAACTTTAGAATCCGTACTTTAAGCCTACCTGTATAAATAATGTAACATCTCACCCTCGACGGGAAGGGTAGAATAGTAATTTGGCAATGGGTGAGAATGATTAGGATTGAATGAACATTGTCATCCATATTCTTATTTGTGAACAGTGAAATTTGTGCACATGAAAATAACTGTACATGCATTCATGACATTTCCCGGTATTAGGCCTAAATAAATTTTATTGTGAATAATGTGAAAATTGTGTTTGAAAAATTTATTGGAGTGAGTTTTTGTGTATTTTCTATTTTAAGGAAATTTTAGAAATTTTTCTGAAATTTTTCGAGAAAAAATTATCGAAAAAATCGCCAAGTGGCGAAACAGTTGGTTTTCAGTACCGAAATTTTCTGTTAAATGGGATTTAGCTATTGGGTTTATTATTTTGGAATTGTCCGTGAGACACTTGAAAATGGATTGAACTTTTTTTTATAGGATTATTTGTATTAAAGATTATTAATTAGTTTTGTCTTTATCCCTTTAAAGTGAAAAAGTGTATTGGTGACACATAGCAATTTCATTAAATGCTTGGTTATATTCTCGGTTGTTCCAATTGATGAAGGAAAAATATGAGTTTACTACTTCTCTTATTCATCATCCGAAAACCCTTCTCTTTTGTCTCTTCATCGATTTTCTCTCAATTTTCTTTTGTTTAATTGTTGTCTTCCTCCAACCTTGAGTGATTTCCTTTCATGTTTACAAACTTAAAACTTCTACCTTTTTACATGATGAGAACCGTGTATGGGATTGAGAAGTGAGAAGTGGTTTTTAGTTGGAGAATTTAAGAGTTGAAGTTGGAAGCTTTAAATTAGGTAAGAACTTAATTATGTTCTTTTCTTAGTTGTTTGATGCATTAACTGGGAACTAGGGTGCATTAATTGTGATTTATGATGTCTTAATTTCATGAAAACTATGGTTGAGTTGTTGGGTATAGGGTTATGTTTGTGTATGACTTGATGAAATTAGCATGAATTGTGTGTTTTGACTTGGTTTTAGCTTGATTTGGATTGATTTTTATGACTAATATTGAATGGAAATTAAGGAACCAAGTTGAGTTAAGTGCTGCCAAATTGTGGCTATTTGTCTAAGTGAAAGTATTGATGATCTAGTGGCTGATTTCTTGGTTAAATGGGATGTTTAGTGATGTAGTATTGATGTTGGCATGAAAGGAG
>JANKOE010000204.1:11900496-11928447 GCA_026284465.1 Erythroxylum citrifolium
CCCTTGATGACCGAAACAGAATTTTTTGTTCCTCCTAAAAAGTTTTTGTCATCCGGGGACAAAGGACAAAATTCTTGGGAAAGCAACCAGAGGGACAGGATTTTTTTGTTTTGTCTTCTGTCCCACTAACAGGGACAGCAACCATACACTGCGTAGATGTGCAGATTGTCCCTGTATCATAAAACAAAGCACAACCTTTGTCCCAAATTACCCCATGTCTAAAGATGTTTATGGATTGGATTATTTTTTTCATTTTTTATTTTGATTTTAGTTTTATGTGATATGTTTATCGCTTTTGATCCTTATTGTGTTTTTGTCGATTCTGGTTTTTCGAAATAGTTTCTGTGTGGGTTTTGATTCTGTTTGTTTTTGGGTAAATTGGAAGAGATTAAACCCTAAAGTTTTCAGATGGGAAGGAAGAAGCCAAATGTGCAGGACGAGGAGGGTGGTGGCGGGAAGCGCAAGAAGAAGGCCTTGGTGATTGATGATGATGAGTACTCGATTGGGACCAAGGTTTCTGTGGAGAGTGAAGAGAAGGTTGCTCCAATGGCTGCTGTGGGGAAGAAGGTAAAGCAGGGTAATCAGAAAGTGAAAGAGGAGGAGCTGATGGAGAAGAAAGTGGATGATGAGCTGGTGGAGGCTGTTTTGACTGGGAAAAAGAAGTCCATGGGGAAGAAGAGTGATGGTGGTTCAGTATTCTCTGCGTAGGTTTTGGGTTGCTTGGAGATGAAGAGAATGGTGATGAGGATGATGATGACGGCGGTAGTGGTGGTAGTGGAGAGAAAGATACTGAGGGAGATTTTGTTATTATTATTAAAGTTATTATTATTATTATAAATTTTGTATTTATTATTTTTTTGTATTTATTATTATTAAAAATTATTTTTATTATACATTTTTTACTTATTTTTTTATTTCATTTTTGTTTTCATTTTATTATTATTTTTATTATACGAAATTAATTATCTTATTATTATCATTACTATTATTAATTTTGTTGTTGTTATTATTATTATTATTATTATTCGATATTGATTTTTAATTGTTATTATTATCATTTGTTAACTTTTAACTAATACAAATCATTTGTACTAAAATTATCAATGAATTACATACTAATCATATTAAAGAGCAGGGGTATTTTCGTCATTGATACAATTTTTAAGTTCTGTCCACTGTAACCAAACACATTTTTGTCCTCAAGATGGAGACAGTTTTTTTTGTTCTGTCCATCACAATCAAACACCTCACTGTCTCTAATTTATGTTATGTTCCGTCTCCAAATTTTTGTTTCGTTCCGTCTCCGCATACAGGAGACAGCAACCATACGCAGCGCTAACACCAAACAATCGTGGGGCCAATGCCTCAAATGTGCACAGTTCTTAAGTAGGATGATCAAACACATTCTATATCAATTCATTGAACTTATTTTCAATGCTTTGAGATCTGAGCCATGGAATCTATCTATGGGCTATGGGTTAACTGAGATGAGTCCTAGGAATGAAAATTCAGCAGTAAGCTTTGCCAAGAAATGAGGATTTTTCTTGTCTCCTATAGTTTTAACACCATCTCATTTTGAGATTTTGTGAACGGCTCAGTTATACGAGCTGGAATTCCCAGTTCGCAGTTTTACAGAGATATGTGCCAAAACTAAGCTTGAATTTGCAGGCAAGGGTTTACCTAGATCTAGCCTTGTCGGAAGCAGATCCAGGTTTACAATACTAGGACGGGGCAGGCTAAAGACAGGTCTTTAAACATGAATTTATTACTTCTATCAAGAAAGTCCAAAGCGCGAGATGGCGGGAAAATACTAGAAGCCCCTCAACACACAGGAAAAAGGAGAAAAAATTGACAATAGAGTGCACAGAGCAAAGATTGTGGATTGGGATTCCTACATATGAGATGCAAAAGCAAAAAACAGAAAGAAATTGATGTAACTAACAACCTGAACATATTTCATAGGCGCCTAGACCTAATTAGAAAAAAGGTGAAAATAAGTGACAGTGAAAAGTTTTTCAACAGGGCTTGGTGTTTTCATCTGCTTAAACATATAATACACAGCGATTCTGTCTCTGTGTATAGCATCTCTTTTGTATAATCTAGCTAACATCCATAAAGCACCAAACTAAATGACAGTCTAAAGACAGCTCATCCCAATATAAACTGAATTAAATCGCAAGGAGAATACCTGTGTGGTATTAGGCAATATACAATTCGCAAGATCCTCATTGACGTCGACAGGAAGAGGCGGCATTTGGCTCATTATTCCAGGCATGTCTCTCATGCTGCAAAGGATATAATAAGGTTTTCACCAGCATACGCAACAAAAAGATTGTGCCAATCAACAGACTGGACCAACTAAAAGAAAATAGAGCTATCACATACTTATTGAGGATGGCAGTAATATTGTTCCTTGCGCAACAAAAAAGGTTGATATTATCTTGTAACTGTAAGTAAAAAGCATCATATAAAACCACCATGAGTTGGGTTGCTAATAAAAGTACATGAGAAAACAAGCAAGTCTTCCAAAAGACTTTTTACTGTGATGTTCATCAAAATAAGAAAAACAATCAGTTGATCAGATGTATAGTTACTTACATCTAGCAAACAAAACAATATCCTCAATTTTCATTTCACTGAAAGATAAGCAAATTTGTATGAAACACAGTTTGGCATTACAAATGTTGCTTATCTAAAATGCTTTTAGAACCACAAGAAAACAGGTCTTTTTTACTATGAAGAGGAAAAAAACTGATTCAGAAACAATGTTACAAGGTAAAGAGTACATGTAAATCTGGCACTTATCTTTTTAAACAACTTTGTTTTCAGATTATGTGGAAACAGACTTCTAGCATGCATCTATGGACAAGATATTCATATATAATTTAGTCATACATTGATGACCACTCTTCGGTTGAAGGAAGGCAATGGTGTTCCATGCTTTGAAATATTCTTAACTAATTTTACCTAATGACTGAATGGACATTGTTGTGGGATATAATTCTTTCAACTAAGAGACAGTTATGGACACACCATTTAAAACAACATTGGTTCTTGACCAAGGAGGAGAAATTATTTCATTTATTTGAAAAGCAGAAATTACTTCATTTATGTGAAAACCACTTTGATTATTATGACCAAAGAAATAAAAGAATGCCAAAATAATGGATGAAATTCAAATTCGATTTCTAAGGCAATCCTAAAACTCTTCAACAATTCAGGACAAGATGAGACCATTTTATGGCATTATTTAGTGGAAAAAATAGTCGCATTGTGTTCATTTCACCACTGAGAAAAATGTTAAAATCACTTTATAGAAATCTAATGTTTCATTTAAGAGGGAAGTTACTTCATCGGGGAAATGATAGGATGCTTTTAAGACAAAAATGCTCAACAAGATAACTGTGCAGAAAAGCAAGGCCATTGTGTTTGTTTGTGCACCACAGTTACAAAATAATGCTAGATTTTAGCAAATAATCATTGGTACTTGATCCAAAAGTGAGTATTTCTACCTCATGCTCACCTTAAACACAGAAAGGTTAGCTGCAATTTGACTAAAAGCTTGTGCATTCTGTTCCAGGAGATGCTTAGCTGTACGATTTATTCCTGAGACACAGGAGTAAGTAAATACATCAACAAACACAACCTATTTTCAACCAAATATTCAGAAATCAAATGAATTTATGATAGATGCTTTCCAGAAAAGTGAGTATATAAAACAGAAAGGGTGTGATACAGAACAAAATTAAGAAAATAAAAAATGGGTTATTGAACTATATACAGCAATCAAGACATTCAAACACAGCCAATCTATGAACACTTTTTCACTCTCCTTTTCTGCATCCAACACAAGTCACTTAAATATCGATTTCTTTTTGAACATACTGAGCACCAAACTAACTTTCAGTCTTGAAGTCTAACTACTTATCAGCCAAAAAGTTGGTGTAGCCAGTGAGGGTAAAGTATGAAATCGTAACATGGCAGTCCATTGATAGCTGGAAAAGGTAAAAAGGTAATATATTTTGGAACCAGAACCAAGTAAAGGTAGGTTAGCTACCTAGAAAATCCAAATCAAATTGTAAAATCAGCCAAACAAGATCTCTTAGCATTGAAACTCACAATCAAATAATTTTCTCTTCAGTTTAAACTTTCCCCTCTTAAATTGCTCTGTATCCACGTCAAACTGCCTCCTAGCAAAAGGGTCGTAATAATAATACAAGAGTATCCTCGCCACAAAAGAGAACCAAGGACATTCAGATCAAGACCAGTTGTCCTCAGCTTCAACAGAAGCACTGAGACAATAATACTGCAGCTCAGATATTGAAGCATAGATTTTTAGTCCTTACCTTACTGATACTTGTAAAAGGAATAACTAAATGAGTCCGATATAGGACAAAAAAGAATAAGCAAACTATTAGATTTCCATATTAGAACTTGAACTAATTTCCATCAGCATCCCGGGAGTTCACCACTCCAAGGTTATGCTACTCAGAGAAAAAATGACAGAAAAACAACGGCAAAGAGTTATATCTTAGGACACATAATGCTCTGAATCTGTGTGCCAGTTGTCTCTGTTATGCAAAGTTATATTCTTTATGGCACTGGTTCAGTAGTATAGAAGGTATAACTAGATAACTTAAAAAATAAAGAGCCTGAGAAAGAGATAGAGAGGTGAAAATTGACAGCAGAGTCTGAGCTACCTAATGCAAAAGCACACACTCAACAGTACATTTAATGAAATGTTCCAGCTGTTAATTCTTACCTTCAAAAAAGTTAGGCTCTCTCTGGTCCATATGCAGACAATAACCAGTCATGCTCTGTGGCACAGTAGAACTCAAATTCATCTTTGAAGATGATTCCACCATCTTATCCTGAAGAAGCACGATCTTGAGGATACTGGTTTTTAAATCAATATGACATCCTAAGCACGATAATTGGTTCAATGAACTAAAGCATAAATCAGATATTCACTGCTTATATTAGAAAAAGATCATTCTAAGAACCCAGTTTAGTTAATCTTAGCACAAACACTCATGCCAACAATAACCAGAACTCTGTTGCAATAACAAACAAAAGCACTACACAATACCAGCAAATCTCATGGATCCTTGCAATTGCTGCACAAATTGAGTACAGAATGATAAACATCAAGATGCTTAATAACTGATACTTGACATCCTACATACTGACATCCCCAGAAGATTGTGAAATCAAAGCTGACTGAAAAACAAAGTATATGTTGAATTATGTCTTAACATGGCATCGCACCTTAAGCTTGGTCAACACCAGCCTATGTTGATAACTTGGAGATAACAGAAAATGAAAACTAAGAGGTAAGGATATTAAAAAAGTGTCTTATACAATATGTAGTTCAAAACGGACATCAATGGCTATTTTGCACTTATAACCAGATAACCATACCTATCTATAGAGACAATTAAGTGTTAGTTGAATCCTAGAGATTTGGCCTCTTGAGGTAAATCAATGTCATAGACCAAGTATCTGATCTCTATTATACAAGTTAGAAAAGTTTTGTGATGCATGCACCATACATAGAAAAGATTGCTAATTCTGTCCCTCCTTCCTTTTACCCTACATTGCTCATGTTTTCTGTTTGTAATAACACATAATCTGGCATTTTGTAACTTCCAATAATTGTATAATTCCAGTGATGAAAATGTGGAGCAGGGGAGGTTGCACACTCTCAGAAATCTAACATAAAATAATAAACATTATCAGTCAATTAAAATTTTATATCATATTTGAAGAATTTAAATTGTTCACAAAGGAAAAAATCAAATATGTACAAATTCTCAGATATTGTGTTCAACTAAAAATTTTTCGATTATGAAAATGGGTGTTTCCTGAACCAGCTCACTATCTGGGTCCCTTCTGTTTCAGTTCAACCAACCATTTCACTGATTCACTCTAAGATCTTCAACCAGATTGCTCTGTCTTGTTTGAACCAGTGGACCCCTATACCAGTGGTGAGTGAATTGCTTAAACAATATATTTGCAACTTTATTATTTCAATGCATTCAACTATGGAACAAAGCACATACAGAACACAACAAAAAGAGAAAAGAGTAAGTTTATTCGTCAAAGAATCATACATACCTTACGATTACTGATTTTTTTTCCAGAATGGCATTCTTCTGCTTTCCTTCTCTTTCTCTGCAGAAGTGATGTAGGGAAAAGGTTAAAACAACATATTTAACAAACAAATAGATTAAACTGGGTGATTAGAACTGGAACGGATGTAGGACTATAGATGTCCAAGGAAAACTTTGTCCATTCCAAATTAAAAATAACAAGATATCAGGTTGCCATCTAATTTCTAGGTACTTAGGTTTTCATGTCTACTAGGAAACTAACCATGAAAAGGAAACTTTATCTAACTAATAAGAAATAAGAAACAGAGTCTAATAAAAACACAAGAAAACTGAATCTATTGGGCGACCAATTAAATCTGTCCAAAATTTGTTCCATATTCCAATCTAGAATTAATTCAGCCTGGCATCAACCTCGGGTTTGAGAAGAATTTCGCTTTGACGAGTAGAACTTGACATATTCCTGTCAAATGTCTGAATCGGTTTGTTTCAGCTCGTCTTTAGCAATCCAAGTGCTTTCAGCCACTTTAACAAAGATCTTCGAAATGAATTGCCACGCCTTGATTGTGCCTCCTTGACATCTAATACATCTTTAAGTACCTTTTGCAAGGGGCAGCTGCTGAGCTTGAGTTTCAATCGTAGGTTCAGTATATAAACACTTGCTCACCTTCAAATTAATGTTAATTTGCAGCAAAAGAATAGGCTGAATTACTGTCTTTTAGGGAGGCCTTCATGAATCTTTTGAATATGGTCAGAAAAAACTTCCCCTTCATAACTCACCCTCACTTCTCGTGGTAATGACACCAAATCAAATACATGTTCATGTTTCAATCCTCAAATATCCTACTTTTGCAACTAAGTGCCTTTCTTGTTTCCTCACATTTCTCCATTGACTTTAACTCTTCTTGACATTGAAAGATGCTATGTAAAACAGCAGCAAAATTCATTATAGCATCTCTTGCAACTAATCATGAACCAAGAGAAGTGCCAGAACTAAGGGGTGTGGAACTCTAAGAGGATAAGAAACCTTTTCCTTCAATTTGCCCCTGCGAATAAAATTCGGCTTTAACAGATTGCCAGAACTAAGGGGTGTGGAAAGAGGATAAGAAACCTGTTCCTTCAATTTGCCCCTGCGAATAAAATTCAGCTTTAACAGATTGTTTAAGGCCTATCTTGTCTAAAAGCCGACAGAAGCTAATACATAAATCTTCTATGATAGAACATAGCTGATAAGTAGGCCCATGGAAGTACTCGGTAATTTCATTAGCGGAAGACCAGATGACGAGAGATTTCAAAGCATATGCAACCTTATACTGGGCTTCCTGATGAGCTCACAGCATTTCCTCCACTGGTCCATAATTAGTACCTTGTTTCTTCTGTCCATTCAGCAAAGCAACCTCTTATGATACTCATATTTCATGATTTCAGCAGCCTCGGTCATAAATTGCATGAATGTATTTGGAGAGATATTTGTTGCCGAAACTAACTGAATCTGATCATTATTTTGAGTAGCATGCATACCATCACCAAGAATCTTATTAACACCATACTGCAGTATTAGTAAATTGTCATTCATGTTTCCATCACATCCACAAGTTTATTTTGTAATCACTGGAATCATTGTAGCCTTCATTATACAAAAATAATCAGAAGTTAGATCAGTTCCAATTCTTCCATGTTCCTTCTCCTTACATTCTTCACATAGTCACCTACTTTCTTACTTTTGACATTACCTGGTCAGTGCATACCCTTTTATTTAAGAGGATACAAAGTTGGCCTCTTATTAATCCAATAAAAGGAAAACGTGTCATTTTGTGAATCATGTTATGGTCAAATAACCATGACCTACCAACAAGAACAAGCCCATCATTCATTGGTGCCACATCACATAAAGCTTCACCCTTCAACTTGTCTCCCATAGGAAAATTTCACCAAACATTGAGATGCAACGGGTAGTCAATGCCCTTTCTTTAGTCAACCAATTTTATATGGATGTGGATGTTAAGTTATTGAAAACCCCAACTTGTCTATGTCCTCCTTTGAAATAATATTTTCCATACTACCACTACCAATAACAAAATCATAAACCTTCCCTCACAATCAACTTGTCTTCAAAAAGAACATCTTCAATCCTTGTCATCCTCAATAATCATCTTAATCATCACTTGTTAAACCACTATAGACTCCCCTTTCATTGGCTGAACTTCAACATCCTCCATCTCTCCATCATCTTCATCATAATTTGATTCTATTTCTTCCTCAAGTTCAGCCAATTTACCCTACGTTGTGAGTAAGTGAAAGAAACGTGGCCCTTCTCTCCACGAGTGAAACACTTAACTTGGGCATTGCTGCCACTTTTAGTTCCTGTGAACCAGCACTCTTTTGCCATATATGACACTGTACTCTTGCCATTTTCCCCTTTCACCAGTAGTTGCACTACCACCGACCTTGCTGGTTGTGGTAGCTCCCAATTTTTTTCATTCATTTGAGAAGCATGTCCAACTCCCAAATTGCCATGACAATTGCTTCCATGAGTGGGCTTCATAGCACCATGACATAACACATTTTTCAGCAGCCAAAAGCATACTGTCGAGCATCCTCAATATTGTGTAAATTAGTTACTTCCACCTTATCTCGAATAGATTAATTTAGACCAACAACATAATGCAAAGCTAGTTGTTCACTTTTCTTCCTCCATCCAACTCTAATGGATAATTTGTTGAACTCAGATGTGTAATCCTCAACTGACATGGTTTCTTGCCGCAGAAAATCAAACTTCTCGTACAACTCCTTTGTATAATTAGCTGACAAAAATTGTTTTCGCAACTTCATTTTCATTTGTTTCCAAGTGTTGAAAAGGCTTGCCTTTTCGTGCATGTTGCTCTTCAACTCCCTTCTACCGTTGAAGTGCAGTACCCTTCAGTTTAATCTTCGAACAGCCACTTTCAACGTTCTTCCGTGGTTTCCCATTCAAAAAGAGTTTCTAAGCTAGCCTCCCAATCTAAATATTTCACATGCAATTTACCATAAAAATCAGTAACTTCAATCTTGATTCCTCCGCCATTCAATTCAAGGGCATGGAGCAACCGTTCTACCAATCCACCTTGTGCCACTCAGTATGTGAATCCAATTCGGTTATCTTCTTCCATTGCCTCCCCAGTCTCAGAAGCTTCCAATTTTTCAAGTGATTCGTAGTTGCCTTCCAAATTCTTCCCAGGCTTTCATAGATTCCTGACATCTTAAGGCTTGTACAACCCGAGTTAAGCCTAAAATCATGCGTCGAAGCTTACCATATCTGTTTGTTGTGACTGGTTATCTCTACAACAACGTCTACCACGATCTATTATAGTTGCTAAGCTAAAATCCTTGAAAGTGAATAAGAACTATTGCTCTAACACCACTTGATGTAAGGAAAAGGATTAAAACAACAGATTTAACAAACAAATAGCTCAAACTGGGTTATTAGAACTGGAATAGATGTTTGGACTATAGCTGTCCAAGGAAAACTATGTTTAATTCAAACAAAAAATAATAAGATATATAGCTGTCCAAGGAAAACTATGTTCATCTGTCCTATTGGAATTCACCTCAAAAAATGAGTAAACTTATGTTCATCTGTCCTATTAGGAACTAACTATGAAAAGGATATGTAACTAGTAAATATTAGAAACCAAGTCTAATAAAAACACGAGAAAACTGAACCTATTGGATGAGGAATCAACTCTCTGATATTTATTCCCTATTAAAAAAACTGATTAGAATTAATCCAGCTCCTGCATCAAAAAGGTTTTCAGCGTAACATCATAATCAAATAGACTGATCTTAGTTCCTTTGCAGTGATGCAAATGCTAAAATATTTGGTGACTCTAAACTTTCTGTTGGAGACACAAAAAATATATAAAAAAAAACATAATATCCATTGTTAATCATTTCTTTTTTTACTTTCGATTTCTACAACACTAAATGGCTACTATTTGAGCCTCCCCATTAAAGGTATCATTTAGAAGAATTTTTTTAAGGCAGCAAACAATAGGAGCAGTTTACATGTAAACCATCTGGAAGTAAATGTGTGGGACAGAGATAGAGAAGAGGAGGGAAGAAAGAGAAAAGAAAAAGATAATAATAATTAGCTAATGAACTATTGAGTTTGGTAGAACCTGACGTTTGCAGATATTGCAACATAACTTCTATAGGAAATTGAGGTTATGAATTTTTTTAAAAAATATGAGAAATATAAAAGAACCACATTATCAAAGATTTAAAATATCAAAAGCAGCCAAATCATTAAAGATTTAAAATATCAAAAGCAGCCAAATCATTAAAGATTTAAAATATCAAAAGCAGAAACATTTTGGCAGTCGAATGGAATTAATAAAGCATCAAAAATACAGTATCTCTGAGGAGAAAACAAGATAATCTACCGTCATCCATCTACACCTCAATGCAACATCACGTACAGTTTTGTCACGCAATGTGGCTGCGATCTTTATGTACTTCATAATAGTTGGTTCATCAGCATATCTGAGTATTGAAGTATAAAGAGATCCAGAAAAAGTAAATTAAACTACAAACTCAGAAAAGTAATTCTACTTAAGATCCTGTAAGACAAACATGCTATAAAAACTTGTCTAGAATATTGTATCAACCAAATCACAAAAATCTTGATCAAATGGCCAGTATGGATACAGATGTTATGAATCCGTTTACCAAATTATGATCATAACTGGAAGCTACAAGCAAAAAGTTCAATATGTGTGATCTGAAAAAGCAAATACAACATACTTTTGAATCAATAGAGCTAGAACTTTGATACCCAGATACCGACTACTTCACCACAGACAGTAACCGGGGAGTATGAAATCCAAGATCCGCTAAAAATGAGGCACCTCCAGATTTACAAAACCATTGCGCAAGAAGAACTTCCCCAACAATCCATAGGCATCATATACTTCAAAAAGCCAGTATAAATACCCATCTTAACGTATCCTGTCCACTATGTGCCAGTGAAGCAAAACAGTAACACTTGCAGACACTAACATACAATCTAAAGCCGTGTTGAATTCAACTTTTAAATTTTCGCTTGTTTTCCCTTCCTGAAGGGTAGGTTTTGAGTTTTGAATTTTGAATTAAGATCATATAGAAAGGATACCGTTCAGTGATTTTCACAGAGCTTACTAAAAGAAGTCATACATGCAAAATACAAGATGCGTTTAAGAGTATAGTATGGAAAAGATGAAAAAAGAAGACAACCCCGAAAGAAATTACGCACTTGAGAAGGCCTTGCTCTAATTTGTATTGTTCATCAACTGACCACTCAACGGCCAAGCCAGTGTCATGTTTGAACTCAGGAATAGAATCAAGAACAAGAGGAGAACCAGAACAATTGTTAGCTTGGACCTGAACCAATCCAATACTGCTGTTAATCATGCTTGAATTACCAGGAATCATCATGCTCGTCGAAGAAGAGCTAACTCTACCAATTCCAAAGTCACGCCCCATAGAATTAAACTCAGAGTTGCTATTTATTGCGGCCGATTGAAAAGTTATAGCATGTCGAAGAAGAGCGGAATTCAAGGTTCCACCTTGAAGAAACCCTGTATTTGATTCCGCAGCCATTTTCCTATCCAAAAGGTCTGTTTCTTTTCTACAACGCCATGCTCACGCGACAAAACCCATCGACGAAATCAACCAGAAGATTCAAATTCATATGTAACCCACTTTGGATTAGTTCCCAAAAACTCTGTAAATGAAATTAAATTTCATAGAAAATAAGAATGGTCAAGAATTGAACCTTCAAAATCATTAAAATAACTACAACAAAGATAACTAATTGAAGCAACCGCCAAAAACTTAACACCCAAAACAAAGGGAAATTCAGCTAATAACACAAACATAAGAACATCTCAAAAACCCCACAAAACACACCCCTAGATTCCCTCGAAAAGAAAAACATGGGATGTACTTCTGACAGAATGAATCAGTGTCCAAAGAACAAAGCTCCAAATGACACCAAAAAAAGAAAAAGAGACAGCCTCAGACAGAACCCAAGAAACAAGAAAAAAGGAAAATAAAAAGAAGGAACGTGTGTGATTGTAGAGAAAGAAGAAAGATGGTGGGGGTGGGGGTGGGATTACCTTTTGAGGGCTCTACTTTCCGACGAAGTTCTAATTGGGTTATTTCAGCCACACCAAGCTTTTGGCTTTTCTCTATCACTTAACGCCTGTTACTTGCTCACTCAGCAGCACCCACTCTCCCTGTCTCTCTCTCTCCTTCCCTCCCACACAAAAACACAAACACCTACAAAACAGAACCACACTGTACATGGGGTGTCGCTACTCTTAGTTTTCGTGGGATATAACTCTCCAGGGAGAGACAAACGAGGGATAGCAGCTCACTCTCAGAGGCAGAGCCTCTTCACCGATAGCTTATAGAACAGAAAAGAAAAAAATGGATTTTCTGTTGGTTTCTTTCTTCTCCTCCTCCTTTTAGTACTGTACCTGAAAAGTCATTTATAAATAAAATATACGTTCAGATCTTGGAATTCAGCAACAGTGCGAATCCCCACAAGCATTTGATGCCAATTATTGTGGACTCTCCTCTCCTCCCCACATTTTATTTCTTTTGCCTTTTCACTTTCTATTTTATTGTTGTTGGTTCGCTTGCGTGGATGCCATTTTTAGTTAGTCCTGTAGTAATCGGTAAAGTTATTTCTCCGTGACTCAAAAGTCATAAGATTATGTTATCGAAATAATCTCTTTGTAAAACACAAAAAATGTTACATAACAACCTTCTCCTGATCTTCGCAAAGTGCAAGTATTGATGTATGACCTTCTTAATTCCCTGCATATTTGTTGGAGCTCCCATATTTTTTTATCTCAAAGCATCATAAAAGAAATTGAAAGAACCTTTCGCTCCTTCTCGTGGAGTCACTCTAATAAGCATCCTGGCACTGCAAAGATAAAATAGGCAGATATCAATTTTCCAAAAAAAGGAGGACTGAATGTTCTTTCTATTAAAACAGCGAATCGTGCTTTAATCCTTAAGCAATTCTGGTGGATATTGGAGGACAAAAAAAGCTTATGGATCAAATGGTTACATGCATATTTCCTCAAGGGGGAATAGTATATAGTCACTTAAACTGAAAGGTACTCACTCTTTCTTCCTCACTCAGCTGCTTAAATTGCGAGATGTTGTGCGCTAGGATTGCTCTTGTGAAATTAAAAGTGGTCATCTGATCTCCTTATGGTTTGATAACTGGTCTCAAAGGGGTCCTTTAATACAATTGATTCCTAGAGCTTCTCATTCTTTTTCTTTGCAAACCCGAATGCATGCATTCATAAAGGGCCCTGCTTGGACTTTTCCTCGTAGCTTATTGCCTTATCAGCCAGGTTACCCTCCCACTCCACAGTCATCTGATATATTTTTCTGGAAGGGTATACCAACTGGCAAGCTCACCAATAAATTTATAT
This sequence comes from Erythroxylum citrifolium, assembly GCA_026284465.1. Lineage (NCBI taxonomy): Eukaryota > Viridiplantae > Streptophyta > Magnoliopsida > Malpighiales > Erythroxylaceae > Erythroxylum > Erythroxylum citrifolium. The sequence goes on from JANKOE010000204.1 coordinate 11,914,076, forward strand.
GTGATCTATTACGACAGCACCGACCTCCAGTCTCTTGGGCTACTAGGGTTTGGAGCAAGTATCTCACTCCGAGGATCTCCTTCATCTATTGGTTGGCCATACAAAACAAACTCTCTACAGCTGATCGCCTTCCTTATATTCAAACAGATAAGCATTGTCCAATGTGCTCTTTACATCTTGAATCATGTGCCCATCTCTTCTTTGAATGTGATTTTAACAAATCGATATGGGCTCATATTACTACTTTATGTGATTGGAGGGATCCAGGTACTACTATCTCAACGATTACTCTTGGTCTATAAGCGCAGCAGCCTTTATGCCATATTGTCTTGGGCGTTTGTATCTACAAGTTATGGGGGGAGCGAAACCTTCGACGCTTCAAATCTCAAGTTTCTACTAAAGATGATCTGCTATCCCTCTTAATTGGAGAGATTCGTGAGATTCTGTTGACTAAGAATTTATCTCACCATTTTAGCACCCTTATCCACGCAACATTCAGGGTATAGGCTTACCTAAATCAGCTTTGGATATGCTTCCTATCGGCTTTTGCTAGATCCGTTTAGTGTATTATTTTTTTAGATTAGTTTAGTTCTCATTTCCTTGCAAATTTTGTATTTGGTCGTTCATTTGAACTCCTTTATTTATTCCTTGTAACATTCTTTTCCTACTAATCAATTTTCATTTTCAAAAAAAAAATCCCTTTGTAAAACACAAAAAATGCTACATAACGACCTTCTCCTTATTTTCGCAAAGTGCAAGTATTGATGTATGACCTTCTCCTAATCTTCGCAAAGTGGATTTTCGCAAAGTGCAAGTATTGATGTATGACCTTCTCCTGATCTTCGCAAAGTGCGAAGTATTGATGTTGTTTTTGGTTTCTGATGCTTTTGGTGTTAATTAAGCACCTAAATTTTACAACATTTATGAATATTTATTTTCCAATATCAATTATATGTACTAAAGCTTTTTTTACTTTATTTATTCCCTTTTGCTTGCATGCATGAGTGGTGTATATTAAATTTAGGAAAAACAAATTGTATTAAGTATTTTCTTTTTTTATTTTAGTGTTTACATTTTAAAATTTTAATAAAATATCAAAATTTTAAAAAATTAGACAATTCATTTTAAAAGATTTTGTATTAATAGAATATTTTTCACCTTTATTATCATAAATTTGAATCTTATGTAAAAAATATATCAATAATTATATATTCAAAATATGATCACTTACTTGATATTTAAATGTTATGTTAGCCTTTAGTTGTTCTACTAGTTATATAACAAAGGACAACTTTTTTTTAATTAAATTGTTAGATTTTTAAAATTTTGAATGCTTGATTGAAAATTCTAAGGAATTAGACAATAAATTAAAAATTAAACTTTATAATTTATTATTCCTTTAAATAACATCGCGCTCGACTTGAGCAAGGGCAAAAGGCCACCTATTCAAAGTCTACTCTTGACCTGTCTCTATTTTGTCTTTACGAGAGTCTGCTTTTGACAATGTTTTAAAAACTGGACCGGTCATCGAACCGGACGAAGAAAAGATTTAAAGTTTAGAAGTTTAATCGATAGTAAACCGCTATATAATAAATAAGAAGTAAAACTTATAAGAATAAGTAAAAATAAAATATTTTATTGAAATAAAAATACACCAATGTCTATTATTATATAATTAATTAATAATAAATAAATATGAGTCTAATATAAATATTAAAATAACAATAAAAATCAGACTGGACCAGACCGGACCGTTCGATCCGACCGTAAAAAGGTTGAATCGGACAGTTTTTATACAGAGAGGTTATTAGGTAAAACCGAACCGAATCACTGATCGGTTCAAACTTTTTCCGGTCGGACCGTGATCCAGTCCGGTTTTTAAAACCTTGGCTTTTGACACTCAAAAAGTAAAAAGGAGCAAAATAGGACCCTTTTTTCTCTTTGCCCAGGACCGAACGCCCGATTAACATCACCTTAACAAATGATCTACTACATATATATTGATGTTAACAACAAATTGGCTATTTCTTATGTGCTTTTGGCTCAAGACAAATTGAATTTACTCTCAAAAGGCACTTAACCAAGAGGCGGGTACAATACTTTGAAAAAGTTGATGGTTTAGAACTGACCTGACTCCTTATGATCGTGTTGATAACATGTGTTTGCTTCTACAATATAAGGTACCTAAAGTTACTCAACTCCACTGCTAAGCTGGATTACTTTTGTTACCATTGATGTATGAAAATTTGCAGTACATATGACCCCAAGTTGGGATCAGAGCAGCCTCACCAATCCATGATGATTTACGTGTATGTTACCCAACCACAATCAAAAGTTCCAAACTTTGCAAATGGGAAGTTGCTCTGCTTCTTTTCAGACAAGAAGACAGTAAGGCTAAACCAAGTTTCCAATCAAAGGAATGCAATGCAGATCAAAATTCCACCAATTCATAACCATTATTAATAATGCAGTTTTGAGAAGCATATGACTGTCATTAGCATATGTAGAACTACAGTATCAAAGGATCGGTTCTCTTCTCCTTATTCATCTCTAGTAAAGAGTTCAACCATGAACCATGGTTTTAGTATTGAAAACATTAAACTACGAGAGGCAGAGCAGAGGAGATGTGAGGATTACCGGAAAGTCCCACAGCAACCAAAAAACTAAACTCTCCAATCTTTATTATTGAAATATCCGAATTCCATAAACCAAAACTACTTATCCTCATTGGACCCAAATACCTTCATCCTTGATAATGGAGTTCTCAAGTACCCCTCCACCTCAAACTTCTTAGGAGACAGCTGACGGTACTTGGAAAACTCATCTCTTGCCTCCTCATTCCTATCAAGCAAACTGTAAATCATTCCTCTACAAAAGTAAGGCCTAAAATCAGATGGGTCCTCCTTGGACAATTGATCATAACTCTTCAATGCCTCCTCCACGTTCTTTTGCAGGAATTGTATTTGAGCCATAATCAATCTCACGTCCCTCGCTTCTTTCACTTTATTTTCCTCTTGGGCAATGTCTAGAGCCTCCTGTAACCGACTAATGACGCCTTGCCCTTCTCCACAACGGTCCATAAGGAGGGCGTTCTCGAACAATGCCTCAAAAGATAAAGGATTCAGCTGGAGAATTTCCTCAAACATTTGGCGTGCATTCTGGGTTTGACCCATTTCGTTTAACAGCCTTGCCGTTAAAAACGTCCACTCCACCTCCGACGGCTGCGCAGACACCAAGCGCTCTAGTACCTTCAAAGCCTCACCGTCTTCTCCATTCTCGAGCTTTTTCTGCAAAAGGGTCTTCAAAGATTCAACGGCTTCAGTACTTGAATTGAGGAATTGGCCTAAAGGGTCGGTCTTGTTTTGGCTTTCGTTTTCCGCTTCCTTCTGATCGTCTTCCAAGACTTGTTCAGATGTCTGCTCGGCGAGAGTCGCAGGAGTTTGGGCCTTAGCCGGCAAGATGGAGAATTTGGTAGCCATAGAAACAGTAACACCAACCAAGATTGCGGCTTTGGCAAGATTCTTGAGGTTTTGGGAAATGGGTTTGGCAACATTTGAGGAAGCCTTGACAATTTTAAGGGAAGCGATGGTCTGGCTAGTAGACAAGTGGGGTTTTAGAGGTTTGTTAAAATGTAAAAAGGAAAGTGAAGAAGATGAAGACGAAAACGAAGAATAAGAAGAAGAGTGGTTAGAGGAAGGTGTCCTGAGATGAAGGAAGGAAGCAGCTAGAGTGGAGTTCATGGTTGATTGGCTTGAAGAAGAAGAAGAAGAAGATGGGTTGATGCTTGGTGGTTTCAAATTGGCTTGGGAAAGTGCAAGAGGGGTAGGTGTTGAATGACTGACCTTGTTGACAACTAATAATTTTGGGTAGAAACTTCAGTCCAAAGGCGGCAAATAATTATGAATGCCTACTTGATAAACTCGCATAATTTAATACCGATTATGCAATCTTTACATGTACATATCATGGTGGGAAGAGACACTCTGATTCTTGTTTCTCCATTCCTACTACCGGTGCCAACAATTTCTTAAACGGAACATGCGAGTCTTCTCGTTATCTTAACAGGCGACGATACGTTCCCATGGTGTACAAGTTTGTTGCATGCAAAAGCAGTTATAGGCTTATAGCAACACTATACAGTATGATTTTATGTATTTCTTTCCTAAAACATTGCAAAGTTAAAAATGTCAACTTGACAACAAATTAGTAGTTTTTATATTACAAACTAAGTAAAATCTGAATTTAAATAATTTAACCTATTCCGTGGCGACGGGACTTTCAAAGACAATACAACATCCAACATTGTCCCAAGATAACTAACAAGTAGTGCCTCTTTCAGAAAGGACGGTGATCCAACAGTAACAACGTCCCAAGTAGAGGAAATGGTATTGGCATGCTTTGATAAGATGAATAGACCTAAGAAAGGGGTATCCACAAATGGCAAATAGTGTGCATTTTTCAGCCATTGACAAACATCAATTCATCTGTGCTGATAAATATTCATCGGAAGTCGGAAGAAAAGACACTACCCTTTGATGCATGTACAAAAAGGACAAAAACGGAATCCATCAGGCCTTTTTACTGATGGTGTTTTTTCAACAAATTAATATTACGTTCCTAGCCTCTTTGTACCGCACTCCGAGCAGAACTTGGAGGTCTCTCTCAAATATGGAGCACCACATTCATCACAAAACTTTGCAGGGCTTGTTGGCTGCAATCAGTTAACAATGAGTGAACAAGTGAAACATTAGAACATGCAGCTAACAATGAGTGAATAAGTTAAACGTTAGAACATGTATACCAGCACTGTCAAATCAAACATTTTTGAAATATACACAAGAAGATGTTGATCTGCTTGGGCTATATCTTTGAATCAACAACAAAATTATTCTAGTCTCAATATCAAAGGACATTTGATTTTAGTTCTTTTTCCTTTCCTGCTTTCTTTTTCAGAAAGTTAGTAGTTGTAATGAGATGTACCAAACCGGTGCCAATCTTACATATACAAAAACCAATCATCAAAGATGGTTTCAATAACAGGACCCACCCCAACAATAATTGAAATGACGTTATCAGAGAAGCTTTTATATGTCAACTACAATTTGCCATATAACATTTTATAACAGATTTATTCATGTATCAGTTGCAAGTTCAGTAATTTAGAAGGCCTACACTAATAGGAAAATCACATCATTGAGCACTAATTTGGATCACCTGTTAGTTCACAATCAATAACAATTTCACTCGTCCCCCAGGGCACATTTCCCATCCATCCAAAGTAGTCTTACAACTAAAGGGAACCTCCACTCACAGGAAGAAGCATTTCTGCAGGCTATCTATTTCAATAGTAAATTGTGTGCGTGTATGCAATTTATTATATGCTTTTGTGTTCTACACGCATATAAAAGGATCAAAACACTTTAGTTCTGCACTGAAAACAAATTTTCAGTAAAATGGATTAAATGAATTTGCAGTTTTTGATAATTTTAATCAAGCAGATAAACTCAGTATTGCCTGCTGTAAAGCCAGGAATCTTATAGGTTGCAGTCACTAAGCAGTTGATTTAAGGTTTTAAGAACTCCATTTGCAATACTTTTGGAGATCATTATTTCACAGCTCCAGCCTAGCATTTCTACCAAAGGGACCATAATCAGGTAAAAGCATTTTCACAAACTTTGAGCACATCTACCTAAGTGGCAATCACAAGTTTCAATATTTCAAAATAGTTGGAGAAAAGGGAATCAGGAAACTCACCATTAAGTGTAACCGCCCTCCAACATGGCCTCCTAAGTAAGCCAGGTGTTGAGACATGGTAGGAGATTGATTTGCATGAGCAATGTCAGACATATGTGATGGTGATCCACATTGATGGTTTTGAGAAAAGTGCGTTACATGTTGACTTTGATGATGGTTGTGAATAGGATGAAACTGAGGCTGATGGGACATCGCCTGTACATGATGCTTTGAAGAAGGCGTCTGCTGGGTTTCTGGCTGCAATAACAAAAGGGCAAGAAACATGAAAAGTGAATTCAATTCCAACCAGTGGAATTGATGCTAAAAGTTTTCTTTTTCTGTTATAAGAAATTGCACGCAAGCCTGTTCCAGAGTTACAATACTACATGCACATATACTAGGCAAAAATTGTTCTTTCCGGCAATAGAGGTAATGGGCTCATTATGTAGTTCAACCCAGTAGTGTTGTAACATGATAAATTTCCTGATCCTGTCTAAGGTACCTGAAATGTGTGCAAATGTTTTGCTGTGTATTAACAAGCATGTTATGGTATTTTTCTTACCAACCACAAATATGTTCCATTCAAAACCAACTCTATACAAAGCAACTGTCCTCAAATTTATAGAAATTCAAGGTTAGAGCCAAATAAGACTCAGTCATCCCTCCCTCCCCACAACTAACAAATTAAATGATTTAAAGTTCAAGTTTATCACCAGCTTTGAAGCAAGTACTATATGCACCTCCAATCCGCTTCTTACTCTCTCCATTTCAAAATCATCTTCCAGTTTTAGACATCTGAGACTACATTTCGTACAACCTGTTTGCAATCCTATATCAATTCTAATTCCAGAATGTGCTGCCTATAGTTAGTTGGAACATGAAAGCTCGATTAACCAAATCCATATAGTTTGGACGCAAGAATTTAGTCAAGTTGAGTTCGTGCCTACAAAAGGTAAACTATCAAAAAGTGATAAAAGTGACCAATCTCAAATGCTTTCAACCAAGTGCAATTTTTTCACTCATGGCTCTTGATAGTTGAGAACATTTGAGCCCAAAAGTTAGGCCCAAAATAATACGTACACATGATAATTTAATGTACAACCAAAACATTTCATAAATCCACATAAAGGAAGCACATGCTAATTGCTAAAAGGTGAGTTAAATCTCAAATCACTTACAGAACGAAATCCCTGAGCTGCAACCAGTGCAGAATTATCAGTACTGAGTGCCTGAGAACATCATTTAATGAAGACAATCACCTTTATATTCAAAACTAAGGCTGTTTATAATATAAAAGTGTTTAAGCTCTCAATAGATATCGGTGTTCCAATATTGTAAGTGATGTCAAAAGTATTTCAAGCATGTAAATGCAACTCCTTCAAACTCGGTTTAGACTTGACTGTACACTTCAGCTTCAATCTAAAGTTTAGTTCCCCATACATATGCATTATTGAACTCAGAGAATGAGTCAAAACTCACAGGTAAACCAGGAATGTTGGACACCACGCGTCTAGCTTTGTGCCTCGGAGCATAAAATTTGTAGTCTTGAGCAGAGATAGCCACTTCAGTCCTACCAGTCAATCGTTTAAACCTGTGATATAACTGAATATCAATTATCACCCAACCACATAATTTTCCTACCGTTAACATGTATCAACATTTCCATGTAGTTGATTCCGAATGAAACGCATGGAAGCACAATGCAAACACCTCAAATATTCTATTTCACACGGAGCCAAGAATTGTGTAACTTCAATCGCAAACTAGTTTCAATCAGAAGAAAAATGAAAACACAAGAGAAGAATCAATTTAGCATCTTAGCCATCAGACCACATAGCCAAGGTTAATGCATGTATCCGTCCTTATAGCTTGAGCAAAAGAAGGTCTTACAATAGTTTGCATCTGCAATGAAGTAACATGTTAACATTGTAGTGATTAACGATTTTGCTTCCTGCCTTCCCATTGATTTTCTATTTGTTTTGAATCTACAAACTCCAAAATAAAATTCTTTCCCCCACCCTTTTGGCTGTATCCCTAACTTAAAAAAATTGCACCTGTTCCCCAAAGGTGAATCTTTGGATTTGCAGATATATATCACACTTTTGCATAATATATAAGCAAAATCATCACCTTATCATGCATCAAATCAAATTAGTGTCCAGCCTGAATTTTTATACAGATAACAAATACTGCAAGTGAACATTGACATGCTTATGGGATGTTTACAATGAACTTCTGAAGACTGTAAGAATGAAAAGGGAATATAGGAATTAGTTAAGCTGAAAAACTGAAGACAACGGAGATCTTCATAACTAACAATAATTTAAAGTTCAATAGAGATAATTACCATTCAGCATCTTCCACGGGCATATTATTTGGTTTCTCAACAATATCCAAACCATTGACAACGACAAAGCGAACTCTCTTCTCTTCTTGGATTACCAGTTCAGGGAATCTAGTTCTCGTCTCAAGAGAAGTTGCCAATTCTCTTCTTTTAAACACACAAGAACCTTGAGGACAAAACATGAAATGAACTTGTTTCAGAATAAATAACAAAAAAGGAACAACCTAGAAAGAAAGTCTTTCATCTCTCAAAAGTCCTATGGCATGGAAAAAAATGTCGAGATCTAAGAGTTAATAACTAAGATAAACTGGTGCAACATGAACCACCAACCCTTTCATAAAGGCAAAGAATGAGGTCATTTCTTGTAGCGCAAAAACCTAAGCAAACATGTTTTAATATTTCAACTGCACAAGTCCATGAGGAAGAAACAGTTTCTATACCTTTCTTTGGAAACTTCTTGGTCATTCTCCTATACAAACCACCAGCTGCTTCAAGGGCTACTCCAATTGTTTTATCACGAATACCATTCAATGAAGCCAGCCTAATGTTTACATCATTGACAAGTGTTTCATACATATTTGCAACGTACATCAAGGGCAAAGAAAATCCTGGGTCACCCTCATACTGCACATCCCCAGATTTCCTCTTACCCAATTTTTCTTGAGCCGGATGAGTAACATATTCACCTTCATTATCAGCCACTTCAATCACGTGTTCACAGATGAAGTAATCCACAATTATTTGCAAAAACCTTGCTCTTGCGGATTCAATAGGTGAGACATCTGGTTGACGAATGAAAATGAAGAACCTTAATTACGTGCAAGGACAAACTTGAGCAAGAATAGTTTGATACATAGATTAAAAAATGAGATCTTTTTAAGACCAATGAAGACAAGAAATATGTGTCACTCTACCATCAGCTGTTAAAATGTCATAGGCACCACCTCTAGAAGTCCCACCATTCTCTAAGCTTGAACGATCCTCTTCCACTCCAACAGCATCAAGTTGCAAGGAGTTTCTATATGTATCGTGCATGCAGTCCTAGAAAATTACCCACTTATTTAAAAAAAAAAGAACACTATTTTAAGTGAAATTGAGTATACCCAGAGTTAAGGTACCCGGAGCTGACCACAAACAAACAACTAAACACAACAAAACAAAAGAAAAAACGAGAAGAGACAAAGTCTTACAACAGGAGTGGGATCATCGTTGGCTTCCAATCTATCAGCAGCGTCACCCTCACGAATAGAGTCGATGTTAGTACGCGGAGGAGCAGGAGCAGGAGCAGGAGGTCGAGAATCGGAGGAGTTGAGATCATGCAGAGAGCTTCCAATGAAGGAAGTGGCTGATCTCAAGTTGTAATGTTGAACCGGAACCCTAGTCCCCATTCTGCATCAACTTTACATCCCCTCCTGCTTGAAATTGAGATTAGGAAAGGAGCATCAGAGGAGAGATGGTTAGGGTTATGCAGAGAGAAGATTTGAATCATCGTTGAAACAAATCTCTAAAACTCTACACTGTGTTTAGTGTGTGAGAGAAGTGAAGTTCGTGTCCTAAGAGAGTTATGAACGGCTTGTCCAAAGATAGAGAGACAAGAGAAAGAGAGAAGAGAAAAGAGTAAATCCAAGCCTGAGACCGCACCTGAGCTTTAGGCATTGGGAACGACAGTCCAAACCTCACGCCTCTTTCCATACCTATGCCCATCGCCCAAGTCTTGACACAGTTACATTATATTAATGTGTTTAGGTCAACGGCTTAGAAGTTGTTTATGTTGAATTCTGTCGAGATTCCTAGCCATTGTGATTTTATCTTCCTCTTTAATTGAACGTGCTAACTTTTTAAATGTATATCAGATAAATTGTAAACATAAACTAATTACTTTAAATATAATCCTAAGTCTCTTTTTAGTTAGGCTTGTATCAGTAAAGTTTTTATCGGTAGAATTTTTGAGAAGAAATTTTTTAAGAAGTCAGTTGACTATTTGACTATCATTTTAAAAAAAGTTTTTTTGAAAGAATTTCATACAGTAAACTGTTTGACAACACAAAAATAAAAAATACTTTTAATTTTACTGTATTTTATTTTGTAATAAAAAATTATTTATGCATATAAATATTATTTAAAGTATATTAAACGATACGCAAATCTCAATATATTAATTATTATACAATTTTAAACCGTATGAAATATGAAGGAAAATATATCTAATGGAATCTTTTATATGAATTATAACATAAGTAAGACTAATATTAAAAATAAACATTAAAACATATTTAAAAAGTCAAATAATGGGTTTGCAAGATAAACGTGAAGATAAGTTTGTGAGTATTGTGAGAATTATGTAAAATATAAGGGCAAAAAAACTAAAAAATAAGCTTCTTAATTGATCTAAAAAAATTACACGAAAAAGTCATTTAAGAGGCTTTTTTGAGAAGTTTCAAATTTGAGCTTCTTAAGAAATTATATTTTGGATGTCAAAAAGGTCATATATATTAAAGAAGTGATTTTTTATTTTATAATCAGACATCCATTTTTCTTTAAAAAAACTTTTGTGATAGAAAAGTGCTTATTAACCTCTCAAAAGCTCATTCAATTAGTCTAAGTAGAAGTTAACAAAAATAATTTATAATGACCAAAGTGAGAAGAAGTGGTCAATACAAAAAAAAAAGTAGATTTGTATATGAGAATTTTTTTAATAGTATTTTGCAATATTTTAAAAATCGATTTGGAAGTTAAGCTAATAAAACAAAAGCTTACGGCTTAAACAATTCAACTGTTATTACATTACCATAAAATTGATTAAATTTTGAATAAAATTAAAGATTTTAAAATATGATTAAAAGAGATTGTCCTTACTCGTCAAAAAATTTGAAGTTTAACTCGAAAAAAAATTGTTAAATGAAAATTAATTGATTTATTTGAATTTATAAGATTTTATTAATCAATAAAAATTGACTAAATAATCAATAAATTAATTAGTTTTAAATAACAAGAATTATTATAATAAATCGAATTAAAAAATTAAAAATGGAACTAAAAAATTGGATAATCTAAAATTTTTCGATTGAACATACTAAACCGATTTAAGATTTTAATCATTAATATTTTGTGCATGTTAATTTAATTTTTGCTACTAATAAAAAACAATCTATGGTATAACTTTTTTGTCTCACCAAATAAAAATTTAAGAAAACTATATTTAAATTAAAGTATCAACTATAACTCTAATTGATTCATATAACTTAAATTTGATATAGACGAGTTTCAATGTTTTATGATAAGGGAAATTAAAATAATGTTGAAAATTTTTAATTTTTAATTTTAGTTTTCTACTTTTGTTTTCAAATTCAATAAAAAATAATGTATATTAAAATTTTTTGTTTATGTTTTGCTTTTAGTTTCTCCCTATTTCTAAAAATTATAGAAACTATAAAAAGTAGTTTTTCTATTTCTGTTTTTTGATAATTTGATTTACTATCAACTAAATATACATTACTCAATTATTTAATATATTAATTTTTAAAAAGAATTATGAATAATTTAATTTAATTGTATATATTTAATCAATTAAAATTAATTGTTGATAAGAATTATGAATAATTATTTTACTTAATATTTTTATTTATTTTTTGTAATTAAATAAAATAGTTAAATTGAACAATTGTTAATAAATAAACTAAATTTAAAACATGTTCAAAATATATAAATTTTAAATAAAATTTGATTTAATAATTAAAATATATTTAAAAATAAATATTAATTTTAAAGAAAATTTTTAATTTTTAAATTAATTTGCTAATAAATATCATACAAGTGATTAAAATAAATTTACTTAATTAATAATTTACTTTAAAATTTTATCTAACATATAATCATGATCGGTAATAAAAATATAGCTATATTGATATTACCAATCAAACATAGTTTTGTTTTTATTTTTAAAAATACAGAAATTAAAAATTGAAAACTAAAACTAAACTAAACTAAAAATTACAACATAAAGACATAAATGAAACCAATGTAACCCCTTATATGTTAATTCTTGTATCATTTGTAAAACAAAGCCAATATGAAACTTAGGGATCTATATCTACAGATGTAAATGATCTAAGATTAGATTGCTTTGCTTTGGTTCGCTCTAAGTTTCGAAAGTTGACATATAATTGATCAAAATCAACCAATTAGACCTTTGAATAGAGTCGGAGGACCCTGATCATGCTTGGAGTCGTCACCCATGGCGTGTTCGAAATCTTTTTGGTGGCTTTGAACGCCGTTAATTATTATGAATCACTAACATAATGTACGGCTTGAGTTAATTATTTGATTAGTCAGTAGTTCATAAGATTAATAACAACGTCATAGTTAATTAATTTTAACTAAATTGCTAAATCAAGCTCACTTCGCACAAAAAAAATAGGGTCAACTGATAAGTTGATATTTCATTTAGATTATTAAAAACCGTGTTGATGTCGCCTGGTACTAGCACAATAGAGTATCATTGTCGTCTTACATTGACATGACAGAGTTTAATTTAAGAATTTTAATATCAAAATAGCGTAGTTTAATTAAATTTAATTAAGTCGAATATGTATAAGTATTTAAGATTTTTATCTTATATGATAAGTTACTTCAAAAACGTTAATAAAAATATTAATAACGGGCTATAATTGAAAAAATTGAAAGTTTGATTAATGAATTATCACATTTTTTAATTCATCCTATAACTATAAAATTACGAAAATTTTGAGTTTTTTTGAATAATTAACCATTTAAAACTTGAAAGTATAGCGAGAATCTAGATCTTCTGTTCAATATTACTCTGTCTCATAGAATCTTAGCTATTTATTTTGCGGGACTCACGCAGCTCTCAGGCGAGCTCCACATTTATAAATGGCTGAAATTTATTGGACACAATAAGACACAGTAATATTAAACAAAAAATCTGAAATCGCGTAGGCTCCTCCCTGCTAACTTGAAACCTTGCCTTTGCTTTGACACGTTCAAACAAAACATCTTTAGTCAGTCAAATTTAAGGTGGAAGCTTCGGCATCGGCCCTGCATCGTGTCTTACAGGCACTTGACCTTGAGTCAGAACTTGACTATTGCGGCGGTCAGTCAAATTACACCCAGGTCCTTGTTGCTCCATTTATCCACCGAGAGTATATTAGTCTTTTCACTCATGTCCAAAGCTAATATAGGAAGTTGAGAAAAAAGATAACAAATCTTTGTTTCCCACTAAATTGAAACTTCTCCGACTTCATCGCTTCTCTTTCAGGGCTAGATTAGTTTTCTTCTCTCTCCATATCCTCTCTTCTTCCTCCTTCCTTCGCCTCGACCTTCTCTCCAGCAGAGCGGACGTAGCAGCGTACGGAATTCGCTGGCGTTTCGCCAGCGTAGATCCTTAGAAGCCAACTGCCTCCTTGCCCCTTCTTCTCTCCCTCCCTGGTATACCGGTTTGCCAAATAGGGCTTGGTATGTCCAAGTCTGGTACAAAGAGCCTGGCGTGTAGAAATCTTATATAGGGCTACAGCGTAAATATTCGATATGATATAGGTCTAGAACATGGGTTCAGTATATAAAAGTAAGATTTAGTGGATATAGGTCTGCCAGCATGATTCGTGTAGCCGTGGCTTGTTGCTCGTCGGAGTGGCAAGAATGATTAATATGGCGTCGCTCGACATGAGGAGGGGGAGATATCAACTTAAATCACAGCCAGTCGGATATCATTAATCTCTCGTAGGAAAGATCTCTGTGTACTTAGATACATATCCGTCCACTTACTTCTGATCATAGAGAATGGAGAGTCCGCATACTCACACGCTTTCTCTACCTTTAACAGCCCTGCTTGACTTTGTCCCACAGGACCGGATCGTCGACAAATTTTGATAAACATCTCTCAACGTGCTCCGCCAGGGTATAAGAAGAGTCAAAGGAGGAAGGAAACTGATGTCGATGCATAGCAATCTGTACTTGTCCCTCGGTTACCTGTCCCTGATAATCCCATTCCTGCTCCCATTCCTGCCGCTGCTCCTCCCGCCGGTCCCGCCAGTGCTGCTCGTGTCTCTTCTCTCGCCGAGCCGGCGATACAAGGTCGTTCAGACAAGTTTCTAGCTCTCTTAAAGCTTCCGCCTGTGCACAGACATTGGGATTAACGGCGTGGAGTCCCCGCACCGCCTCCTGCAGTGCTTCGTGAGTTTTGAAGACGAGGAGCCAACGCTTGTCGATTGTATTCTTCCGCTGCTTCTCTCGCACTTCCACCTCTTCAGTGGTCCGGAAAAAATCGGCGGCCTTGTCC
>JANKOE010000204.1:11944353-11964303 GCA_026284465.1 Erythroxylum citrifolium
TAAATACAACAAAAGTGGATTCATTATAATGAAACATTTGCTTTGGTAGTTCATCATAGATTTTGACAATTAGTTTAGATTTGTATTTTTTTTATGGTAACTTGGAGGAGTACATTTGTGTTAGTCAACTTGAAAAGGAGCATTTAGCATTTAATGTGTATTTGTAATTAAATAGTGAGACCTATCGCTGTATTTATGACTATTCGATCCTATTTGGAAATGTGATTTTACTAAAAAATGTGTTTTTTTTTTTATTTTTTTCTTTCTTTTCTATTTTCTCAAAAGAGGGTTTTGCATGCTGTGAAGTAAATTACACAAAACATAGAATTTTGAAGGACAATAAAGGCCTAGTTATACGTTGATCCAAAAAAGAAAAAGGAGTTCATTAATGCGATAGCATTGACATTTTGTTTTGTTTTGGATGCATTTAGTTATGATTCCAAATACAACCAACAAAAGAGAAAAGAAAAAGTGAGATTCATGCATGGTGGTGGTCTACAAGGTACAACAAGGGTGATGATCTCAGAATCTAAGTTGCCCTGGAACTGAATAAATGTTCTTCACCTCTCGAATCCATCCTTGGAGGCATTTAATTTGATTTTGAACATTTGGTTTGTTACTTTAGTTGTCAAGTCGAGCGTACAATCATCACAAAATTATAAAAAGCAACGGACGCCATTCAACGTGGTGCGGTGTAACACTTGACTGACTGACCCTCCGTGAACTGCATCCATTACACCTAATTCAAAGTCCAATAACAACAACCATCAAATCTGGTTTAGGCCTAAACTTCCGGCAATGTCTTCGGGACTGTCGTGATGCCCCATAAGTCCACCGGTGATTCTCTGCTATCCTCTTCAGATTTTGCCCGCAAGACAGCTTGCACTAAAGAGTTGGTAGCTACTTACTAACTACTAATACCTCTCACAAGTTAGTAAAATATAAACCTCCTACTCCTAACCACATAATTGAATCGCATAGCCTTAACGTGAACTCAACCATATCGTACCCAACCCTACAGCAACCTCCAGAGCCATTTATTGCCAACACGTCTCCAATGCCCAATGGCAAGTGTAAAAGATATGACCCCATTAATTGCCCAAAGCTTTTCCCGTCACCGTAGTCTAATTTACGTAGAGTGAAGGACACAGGTGTTCTTGGTTTTGGGCACTCCTTAAAGCTCACATGCACACTCTCTTTCTTGAATTATTATAGCTCTGAGTACGTACAAACAGCACAGGTAGATCCATAGAGCATTGTTTGTTCTTGGCTGGAACTTATAATTTTTGGGTATTCCGTTCCTTTCCCACTGGCCACTCTTTGCTTGATCACATATTGTGCTATCTTTTCCATCTTATATGTTGCATAAATGGAAAAGTTTTTGCCTTAGCCACCGTTGTCTTCTTGGGCTCTGAATTTGTAATAGGCTTTGCAAGTTCATCTATTGATTTCTTTGGGGAAGAAAGAGAAAAAGGTTCTGATTTGTGCCGATGATTTACAGTAGTCCATGAAGGGTTCTGTTCATGAACTCAGAGCTTCATGACCAGCTCAGCTTGAAGACGGGCAGTAAATAGAATAATAGTTTAAGGAGTTCTTTTGAGCAGCCCAAGAAATTGAAGAGTGAAGGGCCTTACTTTATTTTCTTCAATAATGGCTGCAGTTATAAGAATATAGAAATTATAAGAGAGGAGAAAAGAAAAGATTAAATTTTTATCGTCTGCAAGTTTTGAGATGGGTTCACGTGAGGTCTGAGCAGAGATGTCGGTGAGTTTTGCAAGCAAAGAGTTGGAGAAACGATGCCCAGTGACAGAGCTTTTCATTATTTGACTGAACTAAAGAGTTTAGAAGAGTGTCACCAATGGTTATTGTTTTCTCATTGGCCTTCACTGGCTCTGCAACTACTTCTCCTCCAGTTTTCAAGTTGAACCCGAGTGAGTAGATGATCTTCTTTTACCCTTTTTTTTTTTCATTCATCTACTCTGAATTGAACCATTTCTGTCTTCGAAAGGAAGAACAATTAAGCATTGAAAATGACTCGAATTGGCGTTTTTTTTTTGCAGATTCTTTGATGGGGATGTTTTCAACTCTTTCTTCAGTTTGCGAGGAAAAAGGGGTAGATCTGAAGTTATTGGGGTGTTTTGAAAGTTAACTCGATTCATAAGCGCCAAAAACAGGAAGCAGTTAAACCGCAAGCTAATAAAGAGTTTGTCTTGGCGTTTGGGTTTGATCTTCCAAGGATTTTACGCTTCAAGATTCCCATATTCTGGAAGTTGTTATATTACACTTGTAGAAACTGTAAGAAAAAGATCAAATCCCGCATTATACCCCATTTAATAATTATAGATCTTTAAGACCATGATCTGAAAAAGATTCGATTTTTTTGTTTCCTTTCTCTTCAGAACTTCCTGTTTTTTTTTTTCCCCTCTCTCTGCATATCAATTCTGGCCTTAAGAAACTTGTTTTGAAGGAGATGAAACCGTTTGCGGTTTCAAGTTCAAGGTACCCTTTTCTCTTCTCATTGCTATTCTTCATTATCAATGTCCTTTCTCTCATTTATCCGGTTAGATCAGGCGACATGGAGGCCTTATTGGCCTTAAAATCGTCGGTTGATCCTTTAAACTCGTTGCCATGGCCACAAGGAAGTGATGTCTGCAAATGGCAAGGTGTTAAAGAGTGTCTCAATGGAAGGGTCTCAAAGCTTGTTGTTGAGCACCTAAACCTGAGTGGTACTATTGACGGCAAAAGTTTGAATCAATTGAATCAACTCCGAGTTTTGAGTTTCAAAGATAACTCGATCTCAGGCCAAATCCCAGATCTTTCTGGTCTATTCAATCTCAAATCCCTTTTCCTCAACAACAACAACCTCTCCGGCAATTTTCCAGATTCCATTACTGGCCTACATCGTTTGAAAGTGATAGTTTTAGCACTGAACCACATCTCTGGTCCACTCCCAGCCTCTCTACTCAATCTCACTAGGCTGTATGTTCTGTTCCTGGAGAACAACAACTTCAGTGGAGAAATCCCACCTTTGAACCAAACCAGTCTCAGATTCTTCAACGTGTCTTACAATAACGTATCGGGTCAGATTCCGGTGACTTCAGCATTAATTCGATTCAACAGGTCGTCTTATTCCGGTAACGTTGATCTCTGTGGTGAACAGATTCAGAGTCCTTGCACGAAAACAGAGCAGTCAGGACCAGCACCGAGTCCTGAACATCCTGAAGCAACAACCCCATCATCGAAACGGAGCAAATTGGCGAAGATCATAGCACCTAGTATTGGTGGGTTGGTGATTATATTAATATGCTTGGTTGTGCTGTGTTGTTTGTGTGCAAAGAAAAGTGGGAAGAAACAGGGGAGTGAAACAGGGGAAAGAAAAAGCAAAGGGTCAAATGTTAGTGGGAGTGGTGCAGCAACAGGAATTGAAAGATCAGAGAGAAGCCAGCAACAAGGGAGTGGAGGGAACAGTGGCATGGGCAGTAATACTGGAGGAAAACAGGGAGCTTTTTCATGGGAGAGCGAGGGTCTAGGAACTATGGTCTTCCTGGGCGCAGGGGATCAGCAGATGAGTTACAGCCTGGAGGATCTGCTGAAAGCATCAGCTGAGACGCTGGGTAGAGGTACAATGGGAAGCACCTACAAAGCTGTGATGGAGTCTGGGTTCATCGTGACCGTTAAGAGGCTCAAGGATTCGAGATTTCCGAGGGTCGACGAGTTCAGGAGACACATGGAACTTCTGGGCAAGTTAAGACATCCGAACTTGGTCCCACTCAGAGCTTATTTCCAGGCTAAAGAGGAACGCCTGCTTGTGTACGATTATTTCCCCAACGGCAGCCTTTTCTCCCTCCTCCACGGTACGTCCAGATCAATCACTTATAATACGTTTGCTTTCCATTGATTTGACATTACTTTGGTCTTTGTCTATATTTTTTTCAATGCAATTAGGGTATGCAACATTGCAATTAGTTAAGCGAGTCATGAAAAGAAAGTAGTCTTTTCTATTTAAAATAAGTGTCGTTTTAGAGGAATTTTAATTATTCAAAATAAGTGTTGTTTGTGACTTTTTGTGCATATTTATGATTTTACTTCTAAAATTATCCTTTAATTTCTCTTACATATTAATTACAAAGATTGTATTTTCAGGGCACTTTAATATATAATTAGTAAGGGTATATCAGACATTTCATTAATTTTCTTAATAAGTGTGCATTCCTCTAAAACGATACTTATTTTAAATAGGAGGGAGTAGTAGTTAAGAGTATTTGATAGGAATGCTAAGAAGTTTGGTAGTTGAGAAGCTACATTGTCTCAATTTTGAAAATTAATGCTTTACGTATTGTTTTGCATCGGTAGATCTTAGACCACACTGTTCTAATCTAAAACTTTAAATGATTTCATGAACTTTAAGTCTAGACAAAATAGTGCGAATACTTCTTATTCAAACTTATTGTTATTGCGCATGTGTGACATAAACGGTCGGACTGAGTGATGTGGCAAGACGGTAATGATAATCATAGATGGTGTGACATAGTTGGGCACGTGAGAGTATAATTTCAAACCCCAAATGGTTGACCAAGAAGGTACCTGTACCAAAATTAAAGGACTCTAGGCTCGTGGCTGATCTAACCTTTCTTTCTTAAGTGGACCCGACCCCTGTTTACTTGTGTTGTCCCTTTCTCTGCCTCCCCCAAACTGTGCCACTCGACTACCCAAAAGCGGAATCCGATACCCAATAATTTCAAAACAGAACTTGGAATCTTGCCTCGTATTTTTTATTTTTTTATTTTGTTTGATTTATCTATTTTGTTTTTCAATTTTTACCATAATTTACATATACTTTTTTTTAGCTTGAAGGTTCTATAGTTCGGATTGAGTGTTTTGAGATTGGTGTTAGCTTCTTAAATCACATGTCATTCATTGAACTATCCATGATTTATGAGCTCAGTCCAATAATATAGGAGCCATGGAATAGTTGTTTAAAGATGGAATGGAGATGAATGTTATTTACTCTGCAGGAGCAAGAACTTCTGGTGGCGGAAAGCCTCTGCATTGGACATCATGCCTCAAAATAGCTGAGGACTTGGCAACTGGACTGCTTTATATTCATCAGAATCCTGGCTTAACGCATGGAAATTTGAAATCCTCCAACGTGCTGTTAGGCCCTGAATTTGAGTCCTGCCTTACTGATTATGGTTTAACAATGTTCCGAGATCCTGATTCGCAGGAGGAACCAAGTGCTACTTCTCTCTTTTACCGAGCACCCGAGAATCGGGACACGCGAAAGCCAACCACCCAACCCTCTGATGTCTACAGTTTTGGCGTCCTGCTTCTGGAACTCCTTACTGGTAAAACTCCATTCCAAGACCTTGTTCAAGAACATGGTGCGGATATTCCTAGGTGGGTAAAGTCGGTACGCGAGGAAGAAACAGAGTCTGGGGATGAACCTGCCTCGAGCAATGAAGCTGCAGAGGAGAAACTTGAGGCTCTTATAAACGTCGCCATGGCCTGTGTGTCAATTGCACCAGAGAACAGACCATCAATGAGGGATGTTTTGAAGATGATAAGAGATTCAAGGGCGGAAGCTCACGTTTCATCGAATAGTAGTGACCATTCACCTGGAAGATGGTCAGATACGGTTCTAAGCTTGCCTAGGGAAGAACGTTAGAGTATTTGAGTGGGTCAGGTACATGCTCGGCGGCTTTATTTTATGTATTCCATTCTTTTAACATCTTCGACAAGGCATTGTAGAGTCCACCGATGTAAAGTTAATTCACTTCCATTCTTGATTCTGAGTCCATGTGCTGTGGCCTGAATTGCTGTCCTTTGGAGTTCTATTAATGGTGATTGGGATGCTCATTGTAGAACAAAAGTTGACAGATTCAATTTTATCAAGGACATGGTGCAACCCTTTATGCTGTGATTAGTGTTATACACTATGATCATAAGAATACTATCCAAACTTAGTGATTCGGTACTACGAGCATTATGACATCAAAATGGCCGACATTTCCTTCATAATAAACACATTCGTCAAATTCTTTTTTTCTGTTAATTAGAAACTAAGGTTTAATTGGACATAGTTTGGACTTTGGGTCACTAGACTTGGCCAAACCGTGTTGACTATAGATGCTTTCAATGTTATTAGGGCACTATTTATATCCATGCCTGCTCCAGTGACATTGAACCTCTGTGTAACTTCTGAATATGGACACAATTTGGGCTATGCATGGGTTGGAGGCCGAGTTCTTGAAACTTCACTACAGTATCTGGGGAGGGGCATGTCTCAGCCCGTATTCAACCAAAGATGCGAATTTTGCCCCAAAATTTTCTTTAATTCCTTAAGTTCACACGCAATCGTGTTGTAAAAATCGACCGGGTTACAACAGGTTTGCAGCTAAATAAGACTGAAGGAATAGTAATAAATAGACAAATTTTACTTGAAGAGTCTCTAAATTAAGGTAAAAATTATGGGCAAGAAAAAAATTTTCACTATGAGATTTAAAAGTACAACCTCTCTCTATTTTATAAAGAGAAACATTAACTCTCTCACTAAATAGGAAAAATACTCTCCAAACTTTTGTGGAGATTTAATAGAAGAAGATATTTCTGGAATGATTTGCTCTCTTCATCTCCTACCTATTTATAGGCAGCAGACGTGTGGGATGGCTGGCTTAACTTTTATTTCAACTTTGATAGGCACATAAATAGGCAGGAGACGTGTGGGATGGCTGGCTTAACTTTTATTTTAACTTTGATAGGCACATAAATAGGCAGGAGACGTGTGGGATGGTTGGCTATTTGGCCAGCTATCCTTGACTTTTATTTCAACTTTGGTAGGCACCGAAAACGATGCCTATCATTTTTGACAATTCTACTACTTGAAGATTTGATTGAGAGTCAATCAGATCTTTACACTATTATTTCTTCCTTGTCATTTCATGTGGCTTACATCTCTGTCAGGCCACACCGAGGTCGACACCATTGATTACTTTAGCTAGTCTAAACACATATCCTGCAGTGGATTTATTTTTATCAAAATCAGTTGCATAATCAGCATCAACATATCATTTGACAGTAAAATCTGATTCTCCATAACATAATACAACATCTGAGGTTCCCTTGATATATTTGAGAATCTTCTTAACAGTATTCCAATACTCTTGACCAGGATTCGCCATGTATCGACTAACTACTCCCACTGCATGTGCAATGTCTAGTTTTGTATAAATCATAGCGAACATACTTGAGGATAACTTGAAATTAATAGGAAAAGGGGTATAAATTGACTTACAATCTTGCATGTTAAATCATTGCAAGATCTTCTTCTGTCTCTGTGAATTTGCATCCCTAAAATCTTGTTTGTTGGCCCCAAGTCCCTCATTTCAAATTCCTAGCCAACTGTGCCATCAATTCTTTGGTACGATCATTGTTGAAGCCTGCAACCCAACATGTCATCCACGTACAATAGTAAAACTATAAAATCATCTTTCTCAAACCTCTTAAAATATGCACAAGGGTCTATATTCAGTCTGCTGTATCCAAGACTCGTGATGAAGGAATCAAATCTCTTATACCAACACCTTGGTGCCTACTTTAAACCATACAGAGATTTGTTCAATCTGCAAACCAAGTTCTCTTTCCCTTTTTCTTCAAAACCTTCTGGCTGGAGCATATAAATTTTTTCTTCAAGATCTCCATGAAGAAATGTAGTTTTCACATCTAACTGCTCACGATTCAAGTCAAATGTAGCACACATCGCCAGGACTACTTGAACTGTGGTGAGTTAAACCACAGAAGAAAGTATTTCATTGAAGTCAATTCCTTCCTTCTGAGTATATCCTTTTGCCACCAATCTAGCATGATATCGCTCTACCTGATCATCACCATTCCGCTTGATCTTGTAAATCCATTTATTGCCAATAGGCTTTCTTCCTTGTAGTAGTGATACCATCTCCTATGTCTTATTCTTATGCAGAGCTTCAATTTCTTCCTACATTGCTGCCATCCACTGAGATGTATCTGAACTATTCATTACTTCTTGAAAGACAGTATGCAATATTGCCCTCCATAATATAATCCAAGTGACAGCTCGGTGCTCTTCTTGTGCAAGTTGATCTCTGAGTATTTGAAACATCATATTCGACTGGTTCTTGCTCCTCGTGCTTTAGTGCAGCTTTAGAATAATCATTTTGATTAAATTCCCTTTCCACCTGTACTGTTGCAGTCTTTGAATTCTCTTTTGAAGTGCTAACATCTTTTGTTTCCTCTTGATCATTATCTTCTACGAAAATAACATCTCTACTTATAACAACCTTGTGGGCAGTGGTATCCCACAGACGATACCCTTTTACTCCTTTAGCATATCTCTAGAAAATACATCTTCTGAATTTTCGATCCAACTTCGTAGTTTCTTAGGCATTGAACATCATATAAGCAGGGCTTCTAAATATATGGAGGTTGGAATAATCCACTAGTTTACCGGTCCACATCTCCATCGGTGTCTTCAACTCAATTATAGTCGATGGAGCTCGATTCACCACATAACAGGCGGTATTAACTGCTTCTACCCATAATTTCTTATCTAAGCTTGCAGTTCTCAACATTACTCTTATTCTTTCCAACAAAGTTCTATTCATCTGCTCTACTATTCTATGCCGTTGTGAACTGCCTTTTGATGCCTTCTTGCTTGCAGAATTCATCAAAGTCTCTACCAGCATATTCATCTCTATTATCTCAGTGCAAACACTTGATCTTCTTACCAGATTCGAGTTCCACTCACGCTTTGTAAAATTTGAAAGTTGGAAGCACATCTACCTTTCTTTTGATAGGAAACACCCAACATCTACTCGAGTAATCATCAATGAATGATACAAAGAAATTTGCTCCTTCTAGACACATAACTGGTGCTTGCCATACATCAGAGTGAATCAATTTTAGAATTTCTTTGCTTTTAAACTTTGATGTGTTGAACTTCAATCGGTGCTGCTTACTCACAATGTAATGCTCACAGAAAGATAGTGATACCTTTGTGAGACCTGGAAGTAGATTCTTCTCTGCAAGTATCTTCATTCCTTGTTCTGACATATGTCCAAGCTTTCTATGCCAAGTCATTGCAGATTTGTGGTTTGGACTAGTCACTGCAACGGATGCCTCTCCTTCTTACAAAGTTACTCCCTTTAGCACGTACAGATTTGCAACAATCTTCTCTGCTTTCATAAATACCAGTGCTCTTTTAATCACTTTCATGATCTTATTTTGAATCTCAAATATGAAATCGAGATCATCTAGTTGTCCTACAGACAACAAATTCTTCTTTAGGCCCTCTACATGCCAAACTTTTTCAATAGTCTGAGTTGTCCCATCATACATCTTTAACTTGATGGTGCCGATATCAACGATCTTTGGAGCTTGATCATTATAGCTATACACAGATCCCTCAGAGACAGATTCATATTGATGGAACCATTCTCTTCGAGAGGTCATATGAAAAGTACCTACTGAATTGAGAAGCCATACATCAGCAAATCTTCTCTTACCTTCAATAGTCGTTGCTGCTTCACAGACCATTACACCTCCATCATCTGAAGTATTTGCTGCATTTCCTTGAGGAACAGAATCTTTTTTATTCAGATTCCAACAATCCTTCTGCAGGTGTCCTTTCTTCCCACAATTATAGCATTTGAAATTCTTCTTTCTCCTAGATTTTGAGCTACCATGACTATGACTCCCACTTAAGCCACATTCCATTGATCTTCCTCTCATCACCGTCAAGGCCTCCGCTTGTTGCGAAGTTGCTAACCTATCTTCCTTACTTTTACACCGACTCTCTTCTTCCAGAATAGCAACTGCAATATTGTCGAAGACTAGAGTGTCTGTGTTGTTTGTTAAATTAATGATGAATTGATCATACGAATCTGGTAGACTTTGGAGAAGAAGTTTCGCACATTCACTTATCTCTATTGTATGCCCCAATGATGTGAGTTAGGAAAATATAGTATTTAAAGTATTTAAGTGCTCCGTCACCGAAGTGGATTCCGCCATGCGTAAAGTGTATAATTTCCTCTTTAGAAAAATTTTCCTGTGGAGTGATTTGGCCTCGTACAATTTTGTGAGGTGATCCCATATTTTCTTCGCAGTCTTCTTTTCCTCTATGCTAGATAATACTCCATCAGCTAAAGCTAAGTGAAGATTAGCTACAGCATTCCCATCCATCTCGTTCCATTTTTCATCTGTGACTCCAGCTGGCCGTTCACTAATGGCCGCCAGACAATCATCTTTCCTTAAGATTGTCTTTATCTTCAACTTCCACAATGAGAAATTACTCCCATTGAACTTGTTAATCTCAAATTTTGCTGCCATTTCTTCTATCACAAACTGAATTTAGCTCCCACTATTTCACGTGAAAAGTACCCGTATATATGAATAGCACCGTATATGTGAATAGTACCGTACACGTGAATTGTACCATATATGTGAATAGTACTGCATACGTGAATTACAGTAACTACACAGTTTAATGCAAAAAATAAATGAATGAACAGTTGTCACCTTTTGGTTACTATTCACCGACTTTCATTGTGCTCACCGGAACTCCAAACGGATTACGCCAAAAAATTCGTTATAATTTTCTGACTTAGCTCTGATATCACTTATTGTGAAAATTGACCGAATTAAAGCAGGTTCGCAGTTAGATAAGACTAAAGGAATAGTAATAAATACATAGATTTTACGGAGAAAAGCCCCAAATTAGGGTAAAAACTGCAGGTAAGGATAGAAGACTTTTACCACTGGAAAAACTAGAGAATTACAAGGAAAAACTAGACTCAAAAAGTACACAGAATATTTTTTTGGTCTCTCTTTTTCTTTCTTTTCTCTCTCACCTCACTCTCTTTTTTTTCTCTGCTTGCTTGCTGCTCCTCTTCTTGCTTCATCTCCTGCCTATTTATAGGCAAGAGATATGGGAGATAGCTGGCTAAATAGCCAGCTATCCTCTTTCATTAGTCAACTTTGGAGGCTTCAACATTGGTAGGCACCATTTTCGGTGCCTACCATGCCTACCATTGTTGACAATCCTGAGGAGGCGATAAGAAAATTTGATAACAAGACATTCACTAAGATGATGTTTCTTGATAGATGTTTCATAATTCAGTTTATGTTATCCTACGTCTACGGAGAACCATTAAAGGGCTTGGAAACGATAATTGCATATTTTGTACGTAGGGACTTGTTGAGAACCGACTACCTTACCAAAGTCATTATGGTTTTAGTACTTTAATTGATTGTTTATGTCGTTTCACTTGACGTTGATTTTGCTGAATCTCTATTTCATGTTGACCATATTATAGGAAATAAACATAGTGCACATAAGGAATGTTCTTGTGATATAAAAGATTAGGTCATATATCTAAGGAAAGGGTACAAAGGTTGGTGAAAAATGAAATCTTACCTCAATTAGAATTTACGGACTGGGATATATGTGTGGATTGCATTAAAGGTAAACAAACAAAATATATATCGACGAATCCAGCCACAAGAAGTAGCAAATTACTTGAATTAATAAAAAATGACATATGTGGTCCTTTCGACGTTCCTTCTTGGGGCGACGAAAAATATTTCATTACTTTTATTAATGACTTCTCACGATATGGTTATATTTATTTGTTACATAATAAGTCTCAGTTTATGGACATCCTAGAGGTGTTCGTTAATGAGATAGAAAGGAAGTTAGATAGAAAAGTAAAGATAGTGAGGTTTGATAGAGGTGGTGAACATTATGGAAAATTTGGTGAAAGTAGACAATGTCCAGGTCCATTTACAAAGTTTCTTGCAAGTCAAGACATATGTGCGCAATACACAATGTCTAATACACCACAACAAAATGATGTAGCTGAAAGGCAGAATCATACTCTTATGGATATGGTTAGGAGTACGTTAAGTGATAGTACTATACCTTTATCATTATGGATGCATGCATTAAAGACTGCTACGTATCCGCTTAATAGAATTCCTAGTAAGGCAATTCCTAAGACACCTTATAAACTGTGGACAAGAAAGAAACCTAGTTTACGACACCTTCACATTTGGTGTTGTTCGGTAGAAGTAAGGTTATATAATCCACATGAAAAGAAGCTTAATGCGAGAACTGTTAGTGGTTATTTCATCGACTATCCAGAAAAATCAAAGGGGTTTAGATTTTATTTTCCTAATCATAGTACGAGAATAGTTAAGTCTGGTAACGCTCAATTCATTGAGAATGATCCAATCAGTGGGAGTGGAAAACTGCGAAAAGTGGATATTCACGAGAGTCGAGTAGAAACTACTACATCAAATATGATCCCACAGGTTGTTATTCCTCTTGTTGCATCACGGATACGCAATATACCGGAACAAAAAATTAATGTTCTAATTCCACAAATTGAACATATTAATGAAGAACCAACTAATGGTGTTCAAGTTAAAAATGATCAAGTAATGCCACATAAAGTGGCATTACAAAGGTTTGTAAGGCAGAAAAGACCAACTATTTCAAGTGACTAAGAAGTTTACTCACTTGAACATAAATGTGACTTGAGCATTGATAAGGATCCAGTCTCGTTCAAACAAGTCATAGAATGTAGCAATTTTGAAAAATGGTTCAATGCTATGAAAGAAGAGTTGAAATCAATGTATGAAAACAATGTATGGGAATTAGTTAAGTTGCCGAAAGATGTAAAGCAAGTGGGTTGTAAATGGGTCTTTAAGACTAAACGTGACTCACAAGGCAACATTGAAGGGAATAAAGCCAGACTTGTTGCCAAAGGTTACACTTAAAAGGATGGCATTAACTATAAAGAGATCTTCTCTCCAGTTTCAAAGAATGATTCTTTAAGAATTGTTATGGCCCTGGTGGCTCATTATCATTTAGAGCTTCACCAAATGGATGTAAAGACCACTTTTCTAAATGGTGACTTAGAAGAAAAAGTTTATATGGATCAACCGGAAGGTTTTGTAACCGTATGAAAGGAACGATTAGTGTGTAAAATAAAGAAGCCAATATATGGACTAAAACAAGCTTCCCGACAATGATATCTTAAGTTTAATGATATCATAACGTCTTATGGTTTTGTAGAAAATATCGTTGATCGGTGTATATATATGAAGGTTAGTAGGAGCAAGTTCATTATATTAGTCCTATATGTTGATGATGTCCTTCTTGATGCTGATAATATGATTTTGTTACATGATGTAAAGAATTTTCTCTCTAATAATTTCGAAATGAAAGATATGGGTGAGGCATCCTATGTGATAGGAATTGAATTATTCCATGATAGATCATAAAGATTGTTAGGATTGTCTCTGAAAGGTTATATCAAGAAAGTATTAGAAAGATTTCAAATGAAAAAGTGCTCCGCAAGGATAGTTCCAATTCAAAAAGAGGACAAATTTAGTCAAATTCAATGTCCACAAAACGATTTGGAACGTAAGGAAATGGAGTCTATTATTTATGCGTCAGTAATTGGGAGCTCAATGTATGCTCAAACATGCACTCGACCATAAATCAGTTTTGCTATCGAAATGCTAAGCTGATATCAAAGCAATCCTAGAATGGACCACTGGAAAGCTGCAAAGAAAGTTCTTAGATATTTATAAGGCACAAAGGATTATATGCTCACATATAGAATATCAACTCATCTCGAACTGATAGGCTACTCAGATTTAGACCATGCCGGTTGTGTAGACTCACAGAAATATACATTCGGTTATACATTCTTATTAGCTGGAGGAGTAGTTTCGTGAAAAAGTGGAAAGCAATATGTTATTGCTACTTCCACTACGGTGGCTGAATTTGTAGCGTGCTTTGAAGCCACGGTTTATGGATTGTGGTTGCGAAACTTTGTCTTAGGTCTTAGCATTGTCGACAGTATTAATAGACCGTTAAGAATTTATTATGAAAATTTCACAGCCGTTTTCTTTTTTAAAAATGACAAGTATTCAAAGGATGCGAAACACATTGATTTGAAGTATTTGTCTGTAAAAGAATAAGTGTAAAAACATAAAGTGTTAATTGAGCATATTGACACCAATCTAATAATAGTGGATCCGTTAACTAAAGGCTTACTGCCCAAAACATTTATTGGCCATGTTGAATGATTGGGCATTATAGATATCCTTGTTAGCATAGCGTTCTAACATGTATATGTATATAATTGTTTTGCTCAAATTGTTATAACACTTATGAATTCAATTATAGTCATATTTTTGCTCACTTACTTGTTATCCATATTATGTTGTATACAACAATTATTTATGTGAGATAACAATTAGATAATTACCCACTTAAAGTTTTTTAGTTTAGTTGATTATATTATATACAGAAGGAATCATGTTGTATAACTTGTGACCACCATGATTTCATTATCTTAATTCAATTAAAGATGACTTGATCGATTTTATGTAATGTGTGCATTTAAAGTTTTATTGTTGAATCAGCAAATCGTAACATGGGTCAAGTAAGAGATTGTTAGATTATTTAATAGCTCATGTCACTTATAGATTTGAGTCCAATGAAAAGAGCCTAAGATAATAGTTATTGAGTATTAAGGAGTTGATCTCAAATGGATTTAAGACCCTTTCCCTCTCTCCTTTAAAAATAAAATATAACAACAGACATGCTAGTTGGTTGTTCATATGTTTTAGAAAACTATCAAGAGAGGTTTCTGAACCATTGAGGAAACTAATCAAAGAAGATAAGGCAGAGAGGGAATCAATCCTTACAAACACTATCATAGATTTAGGTTTCACTTAATAGATCGATCCATAAATGTCTTTCAGCCGTATCCTACTTTTAAATTTCAAAACTAGACGTCCCGGAGATACTGGGTCAGGAAACATGACTGTCTAATTTTCAGTGAAGTTGGCAAAGGATTTGGTGTCCACTTCCCGTGCTTTAACAGATGATATGGAGCCGCATTGTCGGGAATTAGAGGAACAAAGTTCAGGGCTTACGTATCCCAGTGACTTAGTAATCACTTTAATAACTCTTGGACCGTCATTGCTTTAACTTACATGTACGAGATCATGACCAAACCCTGCTTTTGGTGTTCTTTCAGCAATGTTACTGGTCCATATAGATCTATGTGGTGTCACTTGTCTGTTTGATTTTTGCTTTTGGAAATGTTTCAAGCCAGGTTTTCCTTTATAGACCGCAAGGTATCGTTTATTGAAAATTTATAATTTCGTTTCATTCTTTTATAATCGTATGAATCTTTAAAGCAAGATTTTTATATATGTATTTATAAAAGTAAAAGATACACTTTAAAAAATTTTATAATCATCTCTTAATTTTTAAAATTCTCATAAAAACTTTTATAATTTTCAATGTAGAAAATTTGAATCTTTAAATTTTAATCAGTAAATAATGATGAAACAAGTGCAATATAAATATTATACATGTGCTAGTCAAATGACACTAATATCATATTAACTCTTTAATTCAATTTGAACCAATTAAACTTGACTTAAATTAATAACTTAAAATAATTATAATAAATTATTAATTTAGATCGGACTTAATTAGGTCAATTTGAGTTTAAGAACTAGATTATATCATCATATAAATAACATTTAATAAAATTAATCTAATTAATTATCCCTTGTTAGGTATAACATAAAGAAGAAGGACTTAGGCCTTGTCTCTCGTATGCCTAGGTGGCATGAGTCTCTCGTTTCTTTCCCTTTTCTCTAGGGTTTTTCCTCAGTGAACCCACCCTCCATCACATGCTTCTCGTGGATTGCAACGTCTTCCCCAGCTTTTTTTCCACCTTTTTCTAAATCGGAACATTACTCGCCGTGGATTCCCTAACTCCCATCGGCATTTTCATTCAACAACAGAGGAGAATACACAACTTGTTGACGGAAGAATATTCAACGAAAATGCGATAGACTTTTTCTAAGTCTCTCTTCCCCTTTTAATCTCTGAAGCAAAGAGATCACAACAGCCTACATCGGATTTTTCTTGGTGACCCACCTTCATCAATTGTTTCCCGTGGATTGCATCGATTTGCCCAACTTCCCCTACACGGTTCCAACGAAGCAGTCTCCATGGATACTGCTCTTCACCGCCTGACGCTGTCTGATGAGGAAGAAGACAGCTTGGCCATCCCTCCTTCTTCTGCTCCTTGCCAACCGACCTTTGATCTATGTTTGGTGGGTATGTTCCTAACGTATACTCGCATCAATTTTGTGTCTGTGAAGGAGACTCTGGCTGATTTATAGCATCCTCTAGCCGGCATTTCTATTTCTGATCTGGGTGCCAAACGCATCCTCTTTCGTTTCTATGCGGCTGTGGATCTGGACAGGGTTTTGGACGGCACTCCTTGGTTGTTTAACCGACATTTGTTGCTCCTTCATCAAATCCAACCTGGTGAGGATCCTATGCATATCCCCCTTATTTTTACTGAAGTTTGGGTGGTGGTTCGGAAGCTTCGGCCTGGTTATATGACTGAGTTGGTTGCCAAAGGTTTGGGAGATTTTATCGGCTCTTTTATTAAATATGACCCTATTGTCCGCAAGGATGCTACTGATGAATCTGTGATGCGGATTAGGGTGCGGATTGATACCACGAAACCATTCCGCCGCAAGAAGAAGATTGTTGACCCTGACGGAACAGTCTTTTATGCCCTGTTTTCCTATGAACGGATCTTTGTTTTTTGTTTTCTCTGTGGGAAGTTGGGACATACTGACTCTTTCTGTGACCTACTCCTTCATCACAAGGGTGAAGAGTTAAAGCCGATGTGGGATGAAAGCTTACGGGCGGCTGGCCGGCGGACTCAACGTCCGACCAGTTCTTGGTTAAGGTCGGACGTTATGGGTACTACAGTTTTGGGTGTTTCGAACTCTGAGGGATTGGCTGGCGACAATTGTGCTGTGTTGCCTTCCCAAAAATTTCAAAATTCCTTCCTTTGCGGGAATTTAAATTTTGCTCCGCGCTTTGCCGCTACATCTTCTACTGCTGGAGAAATGGATACTGATTGGCTGACTATGGGTTCCGGGTCCAATGGGCTTGCGGAAGACGACCCTATGGCTAAACCCACTGATCCAAAGAAGCGGCCTCGTTTCCCACAGACTACTCCACACCCTTCTATTTCTGCACCAAAGGATTTAGCAGGGGGTACCACACAGCATCCACCGGTCGAACCTTCCACTATGAAGGTCAACCAACGATCATGAGGTTCTTAGTGTGGAACTGCTGAGGTGCGGGTAATCCTCGGGCAGTTCGGGCATTGAAGGATTTGATTCTTCGTCATCGACCCGCAGTTGTTTTTCTTTCTGAAACAAAAGTTCATGGTGTTAGGATGGAAGCTTTACGTTCTTTGTTTCGTTTTGATTCTTGCTTTTCAGTTGATAGTGTTGGCATTGGGGGTGGCCTCTCCATTTTGTGGAGTAATTCTGTCCAGTTGTCCATTCAGAGTTATTCTGCAAATTTCATTGATTGCGAAATTCAGTGTCCTATGCGCACTTGGAGGTTTACAGGCTTCTATGGCTTCCCTGAAAGTTCTAGGAGGAGGGACTCGTGGCGTTTATTGAGATCCCTTGCTGCCCGGAGTAGTCTTCCATGGTTATGTGTGGGTGATTATAATGATATTGTAGCTGCTTCTGAGAAGGATGGTGGCCCGCCTCGGGCCAACTTTTTGATTAATGGTTTTCGTGACGCGTTCATGGATTCAAATTTGGCCGATATTTTCACGATGGGCTCTATGTTTACGTATGTGTACAGGGGGTCTTCACCGGCTCGGGTGAGGGAGAGACTGGATAGAGCTTGTGCTACGCCGTCTTGGAATTCTCTTTTCGCGAATGCTGTGTGTACTAATTTGGTGGCTCTTGTATCCGACCACTCTCCTCTCTTAGTCGATACTGATGGCTCAGGTTTGATAATTCCTGGTTATTGGATAATGACTTTTTTGCCATTGTGATGCGCTCCTGGTAGGGCTCGGCGAATGATGATTTTATTTGTAGAAGAAATAAGGTGATTGCCGATGTTCAAGCCTAGGGGCAGGCTCGAAATCGCTTGCGGTGGCAGCAAAAACGTCTGGTTCAACAGAAACTTGACTCGGAAATTGATAGTTTGGATCATCTCACTATTCAACATCTGAAGGAAAAATGGAATATTCTCTTGGCCGAGGATGAGATTAGATTAAAGCAGCAAGCTAAAGTTTTTTGGCTACAAAATGGGGACAAGAATTCAAAGTATTTTCATAATAGTATCAAGGCTAGAAGGCGTGGCAACCGGATAGACAAACTTCAGGATGCTTCGGGTTCCTGGGTTCACAGTGCAGCTGGGATTCAAACTTTAGTGAGGGATTATTTTAGTGAACTTTTCACATGCACTGCCGCCTCTCACCGTCGGCACATTACTGGCTTGGTATCGCCATTGGTTAGTCCTAATGATAATGTCGCCCTCACGCGACCGTTCTCGGATGATGAATTTCGGACAGCCCTTTTTCAAATGAACCCAGATAAAGCGCCTGGTCCTGATGGGTTGAATCCGGCTTTCTTTCAGAAGAACTGGACCTTGATGGGCAAGTATATTTCCGATAGCTGTCGTTTATGGCTTTCCCGAGGTACCCTCCCACACTCTTTAACTGAAACTTTGCTTGTCCTAATTCCTAAGTGTGAGAGTCCAGTAACAGTTAAGGATTTTCGTCCTATAGCTCTTTGTAATGTGCTGTATAAAATTCTGTCCAAGTCTCTTGCTAATCGGTTGAAACATGTTCTTCCTAAGCTGATCTCTAAGAATCAATCTGCTTTTATTCCGGGCCGCCTGATTACGGATAATTTTATGGTGGCATATGAGACTATTCACAGTTTAAAGCGTCGAGCTAGGGGTCATAATGGTGCATGTGCTCTGAAAATTGATATTGCTAAAGCTTATGACCGTGTTAATTGGGACTATTTGTGTGACATGCTGGTTGCTCTGGGTTTTGATCTGGTTTGGTTGACTTGGATGAAAATGTGTTTTATGGCCATTGATTATAAAATTTGTGTCAATGATTCGCAAGTGGGGCCAATTGTTCCTTCTCGGGGTTTACGGCAAGGGGATCCTCTCTCCCCATATTTGTTTCTGTTTGTGGCCGAGGGCCTTTCCCTTTTAGTTAAAGATGCCGAGCGCAGGGGCTTGATTCATGGTGTTCGGGCTGGTCTTGGGTGTCCGTGGATTTCTCATCCCTTCTTTGCGGACGACTCACTTCTCTTCTTTGAGGGTAACATTCAGGAGGCTTCAGCCATTAAAGCTCTTTTGGGCACTTATGAGGCAGCTTCAGGTCAGTCTATTAATCTCACAAAGTCTGGCATTCTTTTTAGTCCCTCTATCCCTGAGAATGTCACACATGCTATTTTTGGGCTTCTCCATGTTACTCTCCCTATTAGGGGGACTTTGTATTTGGGATTGCCTTCACTAATTGGTCGAACTAAAAAACATATTTTTTCTTTCTTAAAAGATAGGGTGTGGAAGCGAATGAATCACTGGAATAGTCGATTCCTGTCTCGAGCTGGCCGTGAAATTTTACTTAAATCTGTTGCACAGGCAATTCTAGCTTACTGCATGAATGTTTTTCTGTTACCTGTGTCTGTGTGTAATGAGCTGCAGATCATGTTCAATAAGTATTGTTGGAATGACAAGCGGGATCATGGGGGTATTAATTAGCTTGCATGGGATCGTATGTGCTGTAAGAAATCTGCTGGTGGAATGGGCTTCCGTGACCTGCGTTGTTTTAACATTGCTTTGCTAGGGAAACAAGGGTGGCAGCTTTTGACCGATACCAACACTCTCGTTTACAGTGTCTCCAAAGCTAAATATTTCCCACGGGAGGATTTTTTATCCGCTACTCCGCGTTTCGGGTGTAGTTTTGTTTGGAAGAGTGTCTTGTTCTCTAAACAGGTGTTGAAGCAAGGGGTCACATGGAGGGTTGGTGA
>JANKOE010000204.1:11964403-11976133 GCA_026284465.1 Erythroxylum citrifolium
CCTACGTCACCAACAATTTCTAAAAATCATTGAAGTATCCAAAAATTACTAAAAATATATTAATATTGTCCGAATCATTCCGAAGTTTCATTAAATCAATGTACCCGGAAAATGCCATGAATGCGAATACTTAAGCACAATTAAGTACATAATCAATAAGCAATAACAAACGTAATTCATACTAACTTCCTTTAATATTCTAACCCCTCATTTGGGGCGTTACAAAAAGTCACTTTAAAAACAGCTTCCCGAAAAGCTATAATTGGAGCTTTTTGAAAAGCTTCAAATTATAGCTTTTGAAAAAGCTGTATTTGAGCTTTTAAAAAAACTGTTTCTACCACAAAAGTGCTTTTGAGATGTGTAGCCAAACACTAACTTTTTCTTCAAAATAGCTTTTGCTGTAGGCAAAAGTGCATTTGGACCTTTCAAAAGTTGAACCAAACACACACTTTTAGTCACCATATGTAAGTACGTTGAAGTAATGGGGCTAATCTTAGAAGATAAAGCTGTGGTCTATCCCCTTAACTAATCTCATTATGACATTTAGGCCTGACATGAATTCAATGGCCTCATACCTAGTTGATCGAGCTTTGGGCCGGACTCAAACTTTTTCTTTTTATTTTCAAGTTTTGGTTCAACTTTGAGCTGTCTAACACAAAGTTTAAAAGTTTTAAGTAAAAATAACAATTTTTTTGTTTTAAAAATAATAATAATCAGGTCAAGCCTGCACAATTGCTATAACAACATCCTTTTATCGTATAATAAAGTAGATGACAAATGTCTAATGAAACATAATGCAAATGACTTTAGGGATTAATTTAAAGCAAGCCCTGAGGATCTCAAAGACGTTGGATTTTAGCATACTTGGAGTACTAAGCAAGGGGCAATATGCATCTTAGGGAAAAATTGTACAAAGTCCTAATCAACTTCACCTGGCGAGCATATTTCACTCACAGTAGAGATCACTTCTATGACCCTCTATGCTTAGATTGTACCCAGTTAAAATTCACCTAAACATCTTCCTAAAAACAAGGAATTTCTAGTTAAGAATTAACAACCATTTGGTGAAACACCCTGGTTATGAAGATGTAGTTGCTAAAGGAATTAACACTAAAGTGATTGACTTTGAGTCTTTCAGATGCACAAGAGATTGCAAGCTATTAAGTAAGAGCTTAAGCTCATTGACATGAAAGAAAGTAGTAACACTCAGCAAGCTATTGTGAACATAAGGAGCAACATGTAGGACATTCAAGCTAAATCTAACCTTATGTAGTAAGAGAAACCATCTTTATTAAATTACGTATATGCCTTTAACACCCACAGCTCTCTAAGACGGAGATTTAGAATTTAAAGGCTAAAAGATGGTGATTGAACACTAAGATCTTCCACTCCTTAATCTTCAGCAAGTGCAACACTAAAAGCTTAAGGCCCTTCGCTGACAACTGATATAGCCTTTGACTATTTTAATAACATATTAGGATGGACCAAGAGGCAAGTATTCAACTATCCAAGAACTCAGGTCCGTCTAATCAACAGGTTGACAACCTCACCAAGCTATTCACTAAAATAAACATTGAAAAGGGTGACACAATCAAAGCCCTAAGTTCCTGGAATTTTGTAAGAGTTTAAACCCTCAGCTTGTTGCAACATTTTGATTCGGACCCGTAACTCAAGCGTTGTTAACTGGACGACTTCATATGAACCAGTTTTTTTTCTAATGGTAAAACAATATAGAATTGATGTCAAATCCTACGCTCAAAATATGACCGGTGACAGGGTCCTATATCTGATATCTAAAGATATGGGAGGGATTTGCGCAAAAAGGCATCGTCGTACCAACCAAAACAGGAATAGTCTTTGATTCAATAATTTCAATCATCCCACACTACACTACAATTGGACCAGGACGCTAATCAATCAACCCTTCCACACGATATACAACTCGCCATTCGTACAACCCGAGATGATGGCATCAAACAACTAGGCCGCGGCAGGTTTGGCCTTCTTGCGCCTTGTCTTAACACCATCATCCTGCTTTGCCTCACTGACTCCATTACCCTTCTTTCGCTTATTGCCTGGCTTGGGTTTGTGAGCAGTTGGTGGCTCTTTAGAGTCATCATTATTAGGTCCTTCAGGTGATGATGTCTTTTCTTTTTCTTCGTCAACAGTCGGCATGTCATGGACAACATTCGTTTCATGCTTTTGGGTTTCCAGCGGCGGTTTGGGTTCTGCTTGTTCCTTCAAGTTGTTATTCACCTGCATTGGACAGGTTTCAGCAGAATCACCAGTATCAGAAGTAGCTTTTGGCGTCTCATGAGCACCATTGCTTTCCTCATTGCAATCTTCTGAATTTTCCATCTCTTCAGTTTTCTGCTGCAGCGATTCAATAACATCCATCAATTGCGTATTGACCTGTCATGCAACGCAGATTTCATGAGTTTTGCTGATACCTTAACAAATTTTAAAACAGCAATTTAATAATAACTTGCAGCCATCGCAATGAACAACCAGAACAAAAGAAACCTTTTGTTACATTACATCAACAAAATGAACGTAACTGATTGCTTGCAGTACCTGTGGATTCTGAAGAAAATCAGCTATGTCAGTTGGGCACACAGGGCATTTCATAATATTTTTTTGTGCTCTTAAAGTTCGCCTTCCTTCACATGTCCTCTGTCTAATGTGACTTTGACCAGCAAAAGCACCTTCTAAACATGCTTTGCAAAAGTTGTGTGCACAAGGTGTAGTCAAGGGATTAGTCATCAACTTCCGGCAGATCTGACAGCTAAACTCTACAGGAGCAATAACCAGATACACACTTTTGCTTGATATCATAGTAAAACAGTTGACCATCCAAACTAAATAGTAAGCACTTAAAGAGTCTGAAGCCTGCAAGCAGGTACTTCATAATTATCCAACCTTTTAGTAGTTTTTCTTTCATTGCCAATTTCAACCCTTTATTGCTCTTCCTGATTATCATGCCCTGTTTTGGACTTGCACAATTGACTCCTTTTTGGCTAGATGGGGGAGCTTTTTTCCACAACCAGCAACCTTTCTCATCCTAAAAACAGAAGCATTTATGACATATATAACCAATGGCACATATCTGGCTAGCACATTTCGCTATAGCAAGAAAATTTTAGACAATTGAGAACGGCATGCAATGGATGGCAATGTATCCTACTAGATGCAAAATCATGCATAAAATTCAATCTAGGACAACATTTCATGCAAGTGTTTCAGTGTTGGTAAGATATACAATGAGCATTCAGTTATGGAATGCAAAGACACCAAATTAGCTTACATCAAAATCCCAGGCTGGGGATCCCTTCCTTTCAATTAAATCAACTGCATTCTTTAACTCCCTGATGGCTGGTAAAGGCCTGGGGCGATCACCATGAACATCACTGCAATGTGATTTTAGAAATAATAAGCACTTAAACAAAGACGAGGAAGGTAAGAGAGTAAGACTGAAGTCATTCAAACCTAGTCCAAGGGGCAGGATCATTGTCACATCTAACAAAAAGATATCTGCAAACCTTGAAGCCCTAACATAACAAGAAAGTTAAAGAAAATACCGGTTAGGAAACATCATTCAGCTTAGTTGGTTACCCTCTATGGAAAGATTATTATAACGTTAACCTGCTTTCCACTCTTTCGCCAACATTTCTCAATTCTATAAATTCCATCATAGCGTACACCTTTTTCAGGTGCATAGGCAGAACGTTTCTCTTTATGGGACCTGCCCACAAAATGGAGAAATGATTTTATGTTATCATCAATATTTTAAAAATCAAACCAAAAATTAAACTAATAAGAAATGTAAGATCTAAAAGTTCATCCTTTATTAAAATGTCATAATACTGGTATACAATAAAAATTGAACAAAATAAAAAAATAAATGTGGTTAAAAAAAGTATCATTACTCGTTAAAGAAGTTAAAACTTCATTGAAAAAAGAAGTTATTAAATAAAACTTATTAATTATTCTAATTTATAAAAAAATTAGTTAGTTTACAAAAATCAACCTATTAATTAATAACTAATTGTTAATAATAAAATTATTAATATAACTCGAACCAAAAAGTTAGTTGATTTAAGAATTTACAATTAAACTTATTAAACCAGTTTGAATTTTTAATCATTGGTTATCATCAATAGTAGAAATCACTATTCACAAACAAGTTTCCATTATCCAAGAAATATGCTTCTTATAAAGAATAAGGTTGCTGCTGCATCATAATGCACACCACAGGAAATGAAAATGGAAGTCAAATTTGGGTAAACTAATCATTGGCATTGAAGAAAACATACTGAAAGTAATCCTAACATGGTATGCTGCCATAGTTTATACAGAATCAAAATCACCTGACTACTCTCACAGGATAACCAAGCTTACAGCTGAGACGCAATGCTTCGTTGCCCTTTTCAAAAGTCTGATCAAAAGAATGTGATTTGTTTGTACGCTTATTGCCACTAAGGTCCCTTCCTCCACTGAACACAAAATTGCCAAAACAAAATCATACATAAAAACAGAGAAACTACCAAATATTACTTCTAAAAATTATGAGCTAAAGCGTAAAATTAGCCCATCATCTCTTACGATCAGTCACTGTAAAGTTCAGTCATTATAATCCAGCTCACAAACATACTCCAGCACACAAAAATGTGACCAGTACCTCCCAGTGTACAGGAACCATTCACCGTGGTCCTCATCATCTTCATATCCTCCAGAGAGAGCCACTGATTGAGCACCATGCTTAGACTGACCAGCAATGCCCGCAACATGAGGAAGGTGGGCACCCCATTGTCTGCACTCAAGCCTATCCTCCCAACACTCTCCAACCAAGACACCCATATTTCTCACAGGATCATTCTCAGCAAGTATTGGTCCAAAATGATCAGGAGGTACAGTCACAAACACCTTCCCACTACAAGCATTGGCCTTGCCACTCTTCTTCGCACGCTCTGTAGTGTATGCTTTGTCCGGCCTGTCTTGGTTGTGCACGTACTGATACATCTTAGGGGGTGAGTTTGTAGCACCAGATTGAGAAGTTTTGGCCATACGGATGGCATAAACAAGCGTGGAGTTGATACGAGGATTGTGTGCCATCTTTTGAGGGATTTGATGGCGGCAATTTGCGCACGTTTGCTTCCCCTGTGCAATCCACTTCTGGAAGCACTTGAGGCAGAAGTTATGACCACATGGCGTCTGCAATAAAACGCACAACAAGAACGACAGCTAAGATATACGTTCCAGTTCAAGGATCTAAATCAACAACTAAGCTACATGTTCATAACGGCATCATATACACATTTTAGCTAACTTTAAACGAAGAGATGAGAGGAATTGATACCGTCACAGGCCTTTCGGGCAGCTGCATGCAAAACGAACAGTTCAATCTTCCGCTAAGAATATCGAGGAGATGATTATCTTTGGCGTTGACTTTAGTTGAGTTCGATGAAGAAGGCGCTCCTTTACTGAGAAGCTCCTGGCGTCTCTTGGCCTTGTCCAAGTCGGAAAGCGAAGAGTCACTCTCGATGGCGCGAATCGCGGCAATGAGGTCGGATGTGGATGACGCTTGGGTTGGTGCGACGGCGTTGGGGTTGGGG
Organism: Erythroxylum citrifolium; assembly: GCA_026284465.1. Classification (NCBI taxonomy): domain Eukaryota; kingdom Viridiplantae; phylum Streptophyta; class Magnoliopsida; order Malpighiales; family Erythroxylaceae; genus Erythroxylum; species Erythroxylum citrifolium. Next base: position 11,970,016 of record JANKOE010000204.1, read on the forward strand.
TTGGACATGGAGCAGTCAGGACAGTCCCAGTTGAGGAGGGCGGCCATGGTTGGGGGAGGGGAGGACAGGCAAGGAGCGTGCCAGGGAGTGGCGCATGTCTTGCACGTGAGGATCTCTTCGGTGGGGGGTTTGTTCTTGCAGATCATGCAGTTCCCATCGCCGTCGCATGGAAGCTCCATTGAAGATGAAGATGAGAATGAAGGTCTCAGAAAGTAAAAGGTTATTGGATTGTTTGATGGTGATATGTTTGTTTATTGTTTTAAGAACACGCAATGGAGAGAGATTGGCGAATAGGCGGGATTTGAATAAAATAAGCAAATAGTTGGGCGGGACTTGACTGACTGATTGATTGATTGATTGATGCCTGAAGATTTTAAAACCCTTTTTTTAACTTTCAATTCCCCCCAAACTCCGCCACTAGTCTCTCAGCATTGATGTCGCAATGGGCCGAATCGACTGCCTCAGTTTGGTCGCTTCTGCGTTGTGGCCTTTGAAGTTTGACCCTTTGCCACTACCTATCTACCCCCACTACCGTCTATGGTCTGCCTCAGTTTGGTCGCTTCTGCGCTACGTGAATATTGATGCATAGTCATACAAATTAGGAATTGACATAACATAATTAATTTGAAACTATAAATGTTACAAGATCTATGATTAAGTTTATGTATGAGCTTAAAATATAGAGCAATGTCACATATATGAATGCAATATTAAAGGTTGCCAAAGCATATATGAATATATTATTATAAAAGTTCATGCATCTAAATTGAAATAATAATAAAATTGCTAGATAATTTATCAAAATTTGAAACAACAATCATCTTGTACATTTTAAGTTTATTATTATTTTATACGTGCGTGCTTACTTGAAAGTTGCTACTTTATCAATTATAACTTGTTATATGATTAAATATTTCCAAAATGTTTATAATATATATACACACACACATTTAAATGTTTACTAATAACTTATATAATCATATATGTTGATTATTTCAGATGGATAAGCATATTCTTTTAATGGAAAATTCTAATCCAGTATCAGAGTGGACACTGGCAGAAATTTATAATTCAATGCTAAGTAAATAATTAAGTCACGTTGAAAGACCAAGTTTATTAAGAAGTGAAGTTTGAAATCACTTGAACAAAACTTTATCAACAGACGGAATAGAGAAGTCATGTAGTAGAAAGAAGCTCGTATTAGGAGGTTAAACATTTTTAACCTCTAATCTATTAAGAGGGAATAATGAAATGACTATTATAGCTTATGACAACAATATATTAAAGTTTTTACTAACTAGTATGATCATGTGATGCATATCCATTCTCCAAAGTCGATAACAAAAGATTTAGGATGTTGATCACCAAACTCCAACTGACCTTCAAGATCCCAATTTAGATTATCTTAAAGAAAGCCATGATCAAAGAAATATTAAAATTTTAATGGAGTATTGAGAGATAAGTTGCCATCTCATTAGACATATGGACAATTAATAACTAAAAGAAGGGTTATATGATGATATGACATGGTACATTGACAATAATTGGACTTTATGTAGTAAACTACTGAGGAAATTATATTCTTTAATATAGTTATTGTTTATTTTTTTTATTATGTTATGATTGATATTTGATCATATTTGTAAATGGCAGGTTTATTTATGTGCTGACATCACATACAAGCAAAAGAATGACAACTGTGTTAATCAACAGTTTAATAGAATGGAATATCGATACTACGATGTCTACCATAATACTCGACAATTGTAGCATGAATGATGTGATGATCGAAAAGTTGAAGAAAAAGTTATGGGTTGGGAGCTTAAAAGTTGGTGGAAGATTATTCAATATGCATTTTTTATTCATATTCTGAATTTGATTATGAAAACATATCGAAGGTGATAAAGGAAGCAATAGAGTCGATCTAGAATAGCGTAGCATATTGGAGTGTAACACCCAAAAGAGTTAAAAATCTAAAGAACTACATGATAACTAAACATTTCGTGCACAAAAAAGTTGGTATTGGATTGTCCTTGTAATAGCCCAGATCACCCGCTTACAGATATTGTCCGCTTTGGGCCTTGGCCTAGCCAAGCCCTCACGATTTTGCTTTTCCCGAGGCCTTCCCAAGAGGTCACTCATCCTAGAGCTACTCTCGCCCAAGCACATTTAACCTTGGAGTTCCGATGGGATCTGGTTCATTAGGCCATGGAAAACGCGTCTGTAAGAGAGAGGTATCCGTACCTTTATAAGACGTACTTCGTTCCCCTCTCCAACCGATGTGGGATCTCACAAACTATTTTGTTGATCTTTTTAATTTATTGTCTGCTTTTGAATTTATAAATCGAATTATGTGTATGTAATTACAAAAAATGTGCAGGAAATCATTTTATTGATAATTCGTTTTTAATTTATATGCATGTCTTTGTATATATGTGCATAAAATAAAATTACAACTTTTTTATTAATTTAATATATAATGTCATATAAAATGTTGTAGTTTAAAAAATTAAATACAACTCATCTCTTCCCCATTGATTATATATAAAAATACCAATTGTAGCACTAGACATATTCCAAGACAATAGCATCAAACTCCATACCCAACTAAGTTTACTATCTTTGCAAGTAAGTTTACCATCTCCTTTTTGCTTATTGCATGTCATATTCTTCTCTTTTAAGACATTTATGACGTCTACACTTCTTGGAGTAAATTTTTGGTCAAATTAGTCAAGAAATTGAAATATCGCTTTCCCTATAATAAAAAAGATAAATAGTCATTTATTTGTTACAATCCCTATAATACATAAGATATTATGCATAAAATTTATCCCATATTTTGGACATCTAAAGAATCTCTTTATGGAGTTCTTTAATGTCCAAGAAGTCCATAAATGAGTCTGCAATTAACAATTGCAATACGTATGGACATATTATTGTACACTTGCTATTGTTAATGTTAATCATTCCATATATCAAATTTAACAAATTCTTGCAAATATTCACCTACCACATTACCAAAGTTAAGAATAATACAAAGTTAAGAAATAACAGCGATAAACAAACTAGATAGAATGCAACAAAAATATAGAGAAAAAGGAAGGAGGGAAGGAGGAGGTTGAAGAGATAAAAATATTTAATATGCAAGTGGTAGTCAAATATTTAATATGCAAGCAGTAGTCATTTATAATAATTTCTTAATTAATAATGTACAAAGCATTGTAGTTGCATATTTCAAAAATTAATGAACTTAGAGAATATTTTAGATGTTTACGTCGAGTTACATATGAAACTATTATGAGGTCCACAAATTCACCAAAAGAGATTTTTGGAGCTATCCCATGACATTAAGTTGATTCATAATCGTCCCACTATTTTGTATAAGTAAAATCTCCTTAAGCATATCATAAACTTGAGTTTTGAGCTTGTGATCCTTGTTAGCCACTAGAAAATTATCAATTACTCCTTATATTTGGAAAAAAAAACTTTTACTAGCAAGCTTTCTCCAATTAATAACTTTTGGCCATAGTAAACATTTTCCACAAGAGCATAAAATAGCTAGCAACTAGGGTAAAGTTCTTCATTTTTGTGTGGATTCTGAATACACTAAGCAAACTATAATCAATTGGCTTTATAGGCGTTGCCTTTTTGATATCTTATGCTCTTCATCCAAGACTAACAAATCAAATATACAACCATGGATAAATTTGTTGCACCAGTCCTAAACTAAAATATGTGACTATCATGTTGTCAAAGTTGGACAATATATATATATCTATCAGAAACCAAAAAAGAAGATCTCATAATAATCCAAGTTAGCTTTTAAACACGATTTGAACTTATTAAATTTAATGTAAATTAATATTTAATATAACAGCGATAAATTATTAGTTTGAGTCAAATTTAATTACTTCAGTTTGAATTTAAGAGTTGTGATGAATTATCGCGTAAATAAAATTTGATTAGTCCACATCTAATATTCATATTGTGTGTTTTTATTGTTATTTTTTAACTAAAATCTACTAGAAGACTGAAATATGAAAGGAGTTTTTTTCGATAATTTTAAATATAAGGGGGATTTTTCTAATGTTTCTTAAACTACAAGGGTGATATGTGTTTTTAACCTTATTTTTGCAATATTTTCTAACACATACCTTCTTAGGAGTGTCAATTAGTAAGGTACCTTCTCTTTATAAAAGTATCCACTCTACTGATACTAAAAAGGTTTCTCAATCATATTTATTTTGATACTTTAGTTGAATCTCTTCTTCCATTATTGTCAACCCTTTAATTGTTAAACTAAAAACTGATATTACTAATTAATTATTATTTAATCTTTTACATAATTCATGTATTTATTCTATCATAGAATTGAGATTTGTTATGTGATGTTTTACATCAACAACGTTAATAATAAATAAAAAGTAATATTATAATAAATTTAAAATTTAGATATTATTATAAATTTGAGTAAAATTTTAAAAATAATTTAATAATAATAATAGTTATTATTATTCACTTGATACTCTAACTTGCAAACTTATTAGAATTAATTTATACATGGATTTAATGGCATCAACATATAATGAAATTTTTATAAAATTAATATTAAGATCTTACAAATTTTATACTTGCGTACTTGCTATTGTTTTTTTAGCATAAATGATTCATTAAGTGGTGTGAAAGGAGTGTTACATCACTAACTCATAAAGATAGCCAAGTATTAGGTACAAGAGAAAAATTAATAAGTGCTTAATGCACCATTTACTAACTCAGTCTAATATGAGACTAGATGTTAAAATTAGTTCCTGCTGTTTAACAAGTTAGGGATTTAGTTTTTCTAGTTTTCTTGTATAGGGTTCCTACAGACGCCTTGCTATTATTGATGTTAATGATTCCAATATCAAAATTCAACAAATTCTTACCAAATATTCACCTATCACAACACCAAATCATTTTGTAGCCATTTGAATAAATACAAAGTTACAAAATAATTGAGATAAACAAATTAGGCATAAAGTAACAAAGATGAGAATTTAGTATAAATGATACATTGAATTCTTTACTTGTAGTTTCTAAAAGGAGAGAAATTACGAAAAATCACAAGAAAACTTAACTGCTTATTGATCACAAGGATTTGTTGATTTACTAACAAATATAGAGGTAAAAGGGAAGGAGGAGGCAAAAGAGACAAAAATGTTTAATATGAATGTAGTAGGCATTTATACTAATTTCTTAGTTAATAATGTAAATAGCATTGTAGTTGCATGTTTCACAAATTAATGAAATTAGAGAAGATTCTAGATGTTTATTTCAAGTTATATATGATTATATCACTAAATAACATGAATGAGATTTTGGGAACTATCCATGATAACAAGTTGATTGATAGTAGTCCCACTATTTCATATCAATAAATATCCCTACATATCACAAACTTAAGGTTTGAGTTTATGATTCTTATTAGCCAATATAAAATCATGAACTACTCCAAATATTTGAACCAACTTCTATTGGTACAGACTGCTTTTGCTACAGGTGAAGTGCCCCCGCTAATTTCTAATACACTCCTCGTGCTTATTCCGAAGACGGACAACCCGGTGAATATGAATCAATACCGTCCGATTAGTTTGTGTAATGTAATACATAAAATCTTGACCAAGGCCATCGTTAATTGAGTAAGGCCCTTCCTCACAACTCTGGTGTACCCAGCGCAAGCCGCTTTCATTCCAGGACGTAAAGCCGCGGACAACATTCTCATTGCTCGGGAGATCATCCACATGACCCGGAGTTTAAGGGACGGTGGTATGGCGGTGAAAATTGATTTAGCCAAAGCCTACGATCGGGTCAATTGGGACTTCCTTCGACAGGTGCTCCTGGACTTTGGCTTCCCGCTTGTTGGATCCCGTTACCGGAGTCCAACTCTTGAACCGTAAAACATGAAACTGGATCATCTTGCCTTGTAGGGTTTATTCCATTTAACCTTAATTAGTTGTCATATATTTTTTTTTGAACTCTTAACATTATGAAACCCTTAATAGACATGAACCATACCTTATTAATCTTCTAACATCTCAAAATTTCACTTACGACATCTGCGATGTCGGGCCCATACAAA
>JANKOE010000204.1:12014210-12027993 GCA_026284465.1 Erythroxylum citrifolium
TTTAGCTTTTGCATTAGAATGCTAGTTAAATTTTTGAGAGCTTTAGAGAGCATATTGAGCATTGAGCATTTTGTGTAGTTTGTAACTCATGACAATGACAATATATACCTTAAAGCTTTGAATCTAAATAATGTATGAATTTCTTTTGAGAAGAACTTGAAGGATGAACTTGAAAGTCCCCTTTTTGCATAAATTGTACATTTGCAAAGTCTATCAAATTAAATAGTGTTGAGATTTGCTTGTGATTGTGCTAGATTGGTATTTGGAGATTGGATATGATTTTGGCAAGATTTAGGGTTGTTGATGCTTGAAGTTTGAGTTTGAGAGTGATTAGAAGTGCTTTAATGTTTTGTGAAATGGGAAGTTTGGAAAAGCATGGGGTAAGGCTGGAATTTCTTAATCCAGCTGGTGTCCGTTAAAAGGACACGCCTGTCCGTTTAACGGACACTCACGGGTGGATTTGGACCCTTCGTCCAATCCATGTCCGTTAAACGGACACGTGTGTCCGTTTAACGGACAGTCTCGGGAGAAAATGGCATTTTGATAAGGGTGTGTGTCCGTTTAACGGACACTCTCGGATTGTTTAAATACCTTGTCCAACCCATGTCCGTTTAACGGACAGTCTCGGGTGAATTGGGGATTATTGCCATCTCATGTCCGTTTAACGGACATAAGTGTCCGTTTAACGGACATGCTTGGGCCAGCCTTGGTATTTGATGTTTTTAACCATTTTCGAATCCGAATTTTGTTTTGTGGCCTTCTCGAGAGTCGTAGACCTTAATGTCCTCTTTCTAATGGATTGAAAATAAAAACAAATTAGTTGTTGTAAGAAAAATTTTGTGGCTGCCGCCAGCGTTTTTAGTTTTGCATTTCGGATTGTTGAGTTCCGGGAATGTGGTTCGACATCAAGGTCGGGCTTCAGGAACGGGACCCAACAGGTAGCCTGGAGTTACATTGGATAGAAGCAGACTTACTTCATTACCTTTATGGCTGAATATTCACAAGGTTCCTTTGGAGCATCGGTCTACAAAAGGTATAAGCTATATTGCTAACAAGATCGACAAACCTTTAGGATTGGATGGGAATACTACCTTAATGAAGAGGATTGGGTTTGTTATAGTTTGTATGGATATTGATACATCAAGGAAGCTTCTGAATACACTGAGAATGATGAAGCTATATGAGAATGGAGATCTTATAGAGGATTCAATCAAAGTAACATATATGTGGAAACCGAAGATGAAAGAAGAGAAGCAGGTTTGGAAAAGAAAAGAGCTGCAAGAGGGGAGGCAAATGAATGAGGCATGTCCAAGCCAAGAGAAGGGGCCTGTAGTTGAAGAAGGGACACCACTTGAAGTGCAGGGTACCCAAAACACGACTAAGATGGAGAATCAAGTGATTGGACATGGGCAATAGAAAAAGAATCAGGAGGAGAATAATATGGTTGCGATTAGAGCATTGATAGTGGGGGATCATCAAGGATTAGGAAATATGAAATAGGTGTTGAGTTTGGTAATGACTGATCTGCCAATCAATGTACCATGGATAGTAGAGGATAAGGAAGTAGGACAAATAGAAGGGATAATCGACACTCCTATAATGGAAAGGGGGGAAACTTCTGGTACCAAGAGTGGCCCAATAACTATAACAATGGGTTTGTAAAAGAAGTATAAGAGAAGAAGGGCCAGTAAGAAGAAAAAATGATTAAGGTAGTAGCATGGAATGTTAGAGGCCTTAATAGCCTAAATAAACAATTTGCGGTTCAGGAATTTATCAAAAATAGCAAGTTAGATTTTGTTGGTTTATTGGAAACCAAAATAAAGAGGGAACATTTTGTGAAGAGTTTATGGTTCCTAGATAAATGATGGAGGGTAATAAGTAACCATGATCATCATTTTAATGGGAGAGTGGTAATAGGCTTCAATCCTCATAAAGTGGATGTAGTGCAACATATTGAAACTAATCAATTGATCTATTGTGATGTCTTGATTAAAGCTACTAGGACTATGATTGTAATTACGGTATTGTATGCGACTAATCACAAGTTCCAGAGGTTACATGCTTGGAATGAACTAGAGAAAACTCGTCATATCATGAGTTAGTTATGGACGGTTATAAGAGACTATAACTGTATCCTCGAGTTCGAAGAATCAAGGGGTGAGAGGAATAGGAACCAAGTATAATTTAGAGATCTTTAGGAGATGATGGAGAGAACGGGCAAGGTTGACCTGAAATGGTATGTAAATTCTTATACTTGGAATAATAAGCAAATGGGGGATTAGTTTTTACTGAGAAAATTGGATAGATGTATGGTTAACGACAAGTGGATAGAGACCTACCTATCAAGCGGTGCTTTGTTTGATGATCCAACTGTATCAAATCATAGTGCAATAGTAGTAGAATTGTTAACAGGTGATAAGAAGAGGAACACCCCCTTTAGAATATTCAATCATTTGGTGGACAATCCTAAATTCAAAAACATACTTATTGGAGGAAATGCAAGGGGTAATTCTAGGTTCAAAGGGGTATAGATCACCATAAAGTTGAAAGTCTTACAAAACAGGTTGAAATTGTTCAGCAGGAAAATGGTACAACTGGATTTAAAAGCTAAACTAATGCTTTAGAGGAGCTAAAGTAATGTTAGAAGAGAATATTATATAGACCAGAAGATTTACAATTAGGGAAATATGAATCTACACTGGTGGAAAATATAATTAACTACTGAATAATACAAATACTATATTAAGGCAGAAATCTTGGATGCTCTAGATGAAGAAGGGTGAGAGATGTACTAAGCATTTCATGCGTTCAATTTTATCTTGGCATAATAAGAATTCTATCCGAATGCTGGAAGATGAAACATGACAGATCCATAAGGTCATAGAAGGTAAGAAGAGGGTTACCTTACAGTACTTTACTCGGCAATATGTGGTTGCAACGCCAACAAGAGCTATACCCGCAAAGGTTCTAACAGGGCTTAAAAAGCTTGATGAAGAAGATAAGGTGGCATTGGTTAGAGAAATAACAAAGGAAGAAATATAGAATGCTATTTTTCAATAAACCCTGACAAAGCCCCTGGACCGGATGGATACAATGGGAGATTCTTTCAAAAACATTGGGATTCTTTAAAAAACATCAGGATATTGTAAGAGAAGAAGTAGTAGTAGCAGTGGATGAGTTTTATAAGAGAGGAATAATCCTCAAGGAATGGAATAAAATGTTTATCTACCTTATCCCTAAATAGAGCAATGCATGGAAGCTATAACAATTCAAGCCAATAGCTTGTTGTAACTTTCTATACAAAATCATCACGAAGATCCTGAAAAATAGATTGAGAGTGACCCTGAGATAGTTAATTAACCCATTACATAATGCATTCATCAAGGGGAGATCAGTGGGAACAAATATCCTACTATGGCAAGAATTATTAGAGGGATATAATTCTAAGAGGAGAATGAGGAATTGTACTATAAAGATGGACCTTGCAAAGGTCTATGACTCAATCAATTGAGGATTTCTCTTCACTATATTTGAAGCAGTAGGTTACCCTCTTTTATTTAGAAAATGGGTTGAGAAATGTGTCACCACTACTTCTATGACAATCCTGGTGGATAAGGAATAGGTGTTATTAACTCTCCTTAAGAATAACATCGGGAGGCACCCAGAATTCCAGTTCCATGGCAGATGTTAAGGTATGAAGTTCACAAATCTAGCTTTTATAGATGACCTTCTCTTCTTTTGTAGAACTGATAAAAATTCAATAGATATACTCTTGCAAGTAATGAAGGAGTTCTGAGAGATCTCAAACCTAAGATGCAACCCTCAGAAGAGTTGTTTCTATTTATCTTGCAACTCAAGTAGAAAGGTAGCTTCTAGAGCTATCGAGGTGGATTAACACAAGGGAGTCCACCCTTTAAATACTTAAGATACCAATTTATTAAAGAAAAATTGATGTTTAGGATTGCAAACCTTTGTTGGACTTAACTCATGGAAGAATTAACCAATGGAGTAATCGATTCCTTAGCTATGGAGTTAGGCTACAACTAATTTAGACAATACTGAGCAATCTTACCACTTATTGGATCAATCATTTATCCATCCAAAAGGTATTCTCAAGGAAATAGATAGGAGACTTAGAGAATTCTTGTGGAATGACTCAAAACCAAGGTAGAAGCAAAGTGAAGATTAGTTGGGATAAAGTTTACAGACCTAAGCAACAAGGGGGTCTGGGCATCCATTTTGTAAGGATGATACATAGGGTGAGCAGAGGGTGAAATTTGTGGTGGTTGTGCTACAAAACGAGGATTTATGGGTGAAATGGATACACAATGGATTCATAAAGCATAAGAGTATTTGGATTTTAAAGCCAAGACAAGATATGCTAGGTACCTAAAGGACATTACAGAGATAAGACAATGGATGCAAAATTAGGTGTTCCATAGGATTGAGAATGGTTAAAGCACGTCTTTTTAGTATGATAATTAACATTATAAAGGTTCCCTATATAACGTGGAGGAGGTCTAACTCTTGAAATGATGGTGAATCCAAAAACTAAAGTAAGCATGTTAGTTAGTAATAATCAGTGGATATGCCTTCCATAATAATAGAAGTGCCAATCTCATAATGGAAGAGTTACTTAGATGCCAAGAAGGAGAGCAAGATGAAATTCAGTGGCTAGCCAACAAATCAAGGAAGTTAAGCACAAAAGCCTACAAAACACTTTTACAGACTACCCAGAGCACAAGGCAGGAGTGGGCAATCTTAGTATGGGACAGTGACATCAATCCAGCTCTCTCATTTATCTTATGGATGGGAGTCAATGGAGGATTGCTTACGAGAGATAAGATCAAGTTCTCTATTAACACTTTGAGCTGTGAGTTATGTAATACTGAACTTGAGAATATGGAACATTTGATGATAAGATATAGGTTTACCAGACAAGTCTGGGGTTGGATGCAACTTATTCTCTACTTGGACATACCAATGGACTTTTGGATTGAAACTATTACTTGGTTGGGGAAACTTAGAGTGCATAATGCAGCTGATCTCAAAGTAATCAAGTTAAGTTGGACAGCTTTGGTGTACTATTTATGGAAAGCGTAATTACAGAGTTTTCAAACAAGACTGTAGAAGCATTGAGTTAGTTTTCACGACATTTTATTTCACTGTAGATCGACCATGTTAGCAAGAGGAATAGCTCCAAATCTGATGAGCAACATAAAGAGGAGATGGGGATTGAAGTAATACTGGTCTATGTGGTCTCACAAGTCTCCCTTTAATTTCAAGTTGTAGATGGTTACTAGGAATCAACTCCCTATAATCTAGATCTTTTGGATTATTTTAGACTTTTTTTTTTACTTTGGACTGTATATATATTTATATAATGAAATTTATTAATTTTTTGGAAAAAACCCCAAAGAAAAGTTTAGAATTAGTCTTTCATGAAACCCAGAACTGGAAATTACCTCCAGCATCAAGAATAACTAATATTGGTTGGTTAGGTATAGCCTTTATAAGTGTTGCTTCACAGTTTGGTGGTAAATCTTTATGGTCAGTTATTTTAGTTGTGTGGTTGGCCTCTGCATTCTTGTTACTGGTATTGGGTTTATGGTTGTTGGTTTTAGAATAAGCTTCACACGATTGGAGACGCTTGTTGGCTGCTACTTTTCAGTGATGGCTGCAACACTGTGGTCCAAAAAAGTGACCAGATGTGCAGATGTGAGCAATGAGGTGTGATGGTAGGTCATAGGAGAGGCCATCTAATGACAGGAGGAGACACTAGAAGTTGAAGTCTATGGCAGTGTAAGGTAGTCGTTGATGGTGCTAGAGGTGTTGGAGGATACACGTCAGTAAATGCCAGCTAATTTACAGAATTAATTAGTTATGATTTCTGGACATTCTGTTAGAAGGATGTAGCTTCTATATATCTGAAACATTTTGTACAGAATACGAATACTAATATTCTTTCTCCTTATTCCTTTCTTTTTCTTCATCAAAACATAATAATGGAGACAGAAGTTTCATCACCATTGACATGGTATCAGAGCAACAATTCATCTACATTTTGCTTCCGTACATAAGGTGTTTGTTAAAATTTCTGAACAAATTCTCATATTTTAATTCTTTTTGATATGGAGTCTGCTACAAACACTCTCTCAATACACTCCTGTTACCATTGATGTTTCTCATCCGTATTATTTGTCAAATGCTTATCATCCTGAATATAAACTTTCAACCAAAGTTCTTTTTGGGGAAAATGGAAACTGGAAGAAATCTTGTGAAATTTCTCTTCTTGCTAGCAATAAATTGGGATTTGTCGATGGAACATGTGCAAAAACTATTCTAAATCACAATTACTTCTTTACTGGATTCATTATAAGAATATGGTTATGTCTCGGTTATTGAGGTCTATTAGTGATGATATTTCTGATAGCTTGTTATATTGTTCTATTGGTAACAAATTTGGGATGAATTGGCACAGAAATATGAGAATATTGAAGGAACAAGGAGCTTCTATAACACTGTGTATGTTTCAAGGGAATGGAAAGGAATTGGGAGTAATGGAAAGGAAATTAATTAAATTTCCCTTGTATAGTTAATTAATTAATAAAAGAAAGGAAAGTAAAGAGAGGGAAATTAAACCTCAAAATTTCCCTCTTAATTAAAAAAAAATTTCCGTCCAAAAGTGAATAGAAATAGAGGGAATTAAAAAAATTGACATAATTTTATCAAAAATACTCTTTTAAAATACCTCTTTATAAAAGACTATTTTTATCCTACCCTATTGTCTTCCACTTTTTTTTCTCCTACAGTCTCCCGGCATTTTTTTCTTCTCCCGCAGCCACCAGGTATGTTCTCAATCTCGATCTTAAATTTACATATTTTTTTAGCTAGCTATTATTGCACTCATGATTGCTGAAGAGGGAAATTGACAAAAAAACGATGTTAGTGTCTGTTTAGCTATTATATGCATGGGCAGATTTGTCAAATTTATATATTATTACCTAATTTCCATTCTTTTCTATCTATATATCCAAACAATGGAAATTCTATTTCCTCTCACTTATTTTAAGAAACTCTAATTCAAACGAAGGAAATTAAAATTCACTTCTTTTCCTTTCCTTTCATTTCCTCATTTAAATTTACTCCCGTTTCCTTTAAATCTTAGATTGCCATGCACAGTATTATAGAATGTGTGTTAGAGCCTAATTTAATTCATTTCTGAGCAGCAAAAACCATTTTTCTTTCACTTTTAAAAATTAGAAGTTTTCCCATCGAAAAGACTTCCTTGAAAAGCTTTTCCAAAAAATTAAACAGAATAATTGGGTACCGAAAATGGAAAATTTTCTAACAATCGTCCCTAACATCCAGGAAAAGAGCCATGAACTATATGTCAAGCAAACAAACAACAAAACCCTATTCTTGTTGATAATGTATACTCTGCTTTTGTCAAGAAGAGATTAAAAAAGGAAAATAATCTACACAAGTAATAGAATTTCCCTGGCATTTTTATGTTTGTTTGTTGAACTAATGAGTCCAAGATAGTCAAACTATGCAGAACTCTAAGAAAGAGGCAAAATCCCATCAACGAAAAATAGCACCAAAATCGATAAAGAAACAGAAATAGCAGAAGAAAACATAATCCAAAAGCAAGCCATAATTACTGGTGGTCGAGGCGGCGGCGGCGGCGCCATCAGTGGAGAAAGGGGCGGAACACCGAACAGTGAAAACCCTCTTCGACTTTGATTGATCTTTTACTTGTGAAGCTGGAAAATTTACTGCTTTCGCAGCAACTTGGAGTTTCCATCCATTTCCCACTGCAATCCCCATTCTCTTCTCTTCTCTGCAGTTGATGTTGATGTTGTGATTGGGGGTTGAGCTTGACGTCTGCGTATAAACGCAGACCCAACAGCAAGAACAGAAGAAAAAGAAACGAAAAAGAGACGTTAAAATTGTTAGTTAACGCAGACGTCGTCTGCGTTGTTAACAACGAAAAATACATAGAAGAATACAACGCAGACGTTCGACGCCAATGTCTGAAACATTAAATTTTAGGACAACGAAAATTACATAGAAGAGAACCAACCTGAGAAGATGAGATAGGTGAGCAGAAGAAACAAAACAGAGAGTCAGCAATGGTTTTGTTCACGTAAGACCCAAGTTTGGAACAGACACTATTTGTTTATTACGTAAGTGACGGAACTAACTTGAGAAAATTAGAGGGATAGTGTGCAGAGAAACAATTGAACGTCGGCTGGTTTTGTACGTAAGGGATAGTGTGCAGAATAAACAGAGTTGGCTGGTTTTGTAACAGAAGAGGAACAGACGCTATTTCTTTACGTAAACAAGCGACGGAAATTTTAAACATTACAAACAACTTCCCGAAAAAGCTGTTATTTGGGCTTTTAAGAAAAACTCCAAAATTTTGGCTTTTCAAAAAGCTGTATTCTGACTTTTAAAAAAGTTGTTTCTATTCTAAAAGTACTTTTTAATTTTTCAGCCAAACAACCATTTTTTCCTTAAAATGGCTTTTGCCGTGTGAAAAAGTGCTTTTGAGACTTCCAAAAGCCGAACCAAACAGGCACTTAGTACTTCCATAAAAGACAGAGATGGCTTTTGAGCCTGCCCTGTTTTGGATTTAGATCAACGGGTTGGACCTAAGTTGACCGGGGTCTCAAGCTCTGGCTGCCTAGGACCGGCCCGGCTCAAGACCCAAGACATATAAGTAAAACGAGCCTCATACCCATCACATGTGAATAAAACGATATCGTTTTATATTTTAAATAAAAAAATAGCTCGGATGCACTACCTCAGGCTTGAGCCGGTCCGATCCATTACCATAAAAGATAAGAAATTAGAACGCCTTTCAAATAATTTTTTATTTTTATCTTTGATTTTCAATTTTAAGGGTTTATCTTTTTTTATTTCATTATCTATATTTTAAATAATTACCACTTATCTTTGTATATTATCATTTAGTTATCACCTAACTCATTCCACATATTTCATAAACTTTTTATATACTCTTAATTTAAAGAGATGTAATATCATTTTTTGTAAAATAAATAATTTTTATACATTATAATAAAACAATTAGTTTTCATTTCACATTCTCCTTCTCCAATCATTTTTTAAGTTATTTAGTTTTCATTGTATAAAGATTTATACTAATTGAAATTTAAATTTTTAATCTTATCGGTTTAATTTTTTTGTCAAGTTTTTCAAATATTGCATACAAGAGAAATTTGTACAAATTATACTAAAAATGAATCTAAAAATCTCATATTAAATAGAAATTCCATATAAACGAAAAATTGTTCATTTTTGAGGTAAAATCGTACCAAATCTTTAGAAAATGTGAAACAAGACAAAACATTCCCAATAAGTCCTAACTAATCCCTACCAAATGTACTGCTAACCCTCAATGCAATATCCAAAGTTCAGTGTGACAACAATAGGTTTGATTTTGATACATTAATGTAACATAGTACAGTCTTGCTATTCAATCATGGATCAAATTGATTAATTTATAAAAACTTTATATAAAAACGAAGTCATCTTTTTCAATGGCAGCAAGAACAAGCTTGTTCATGTTTCCTTGATAAGAAAAATGTTAGAATCAAAACTTCAGTCATGGAAGATGATTTAATACACACGACAAGAAAAATATGAATTAGCGACGGGAAATTATTGACAGTACAAAAATTGTTGCCAATTATTGACAGAAGTCCTATATCCGTTGGTAAAATTGTATGGAAAATTTACGTTTAGCGGCGGTAGCAATATGCGTTGCAAAATTCGGAAGAAATGAAATGACGATGGTATTTAGCGATGGCATTTAATTACCATCGGTAAATAAGGCGGAAACTATTGGCGGAATAATAATTTTTAGATTACCGATGGAAAATATCTATCGATAATTACGTCGGTAAATTCTAAAGCTATACGTCGTCGTTTGTCGTTTGCTTCTATTTTTGCTTCTGCTGAACGTTTTTAAGTATAACAAAATAACTTCGTTTTGTTATCTTTAAAACGTTTACCTACGTCCCCTTATATAAAAACGAAGCCATGTTTTTCAATGGCAGCAACAAACTTGTTTCATGTTTCCTTGATAAGAAAAATGTTAGAATCAAAACTTCAGTCATGGAAGGTGATTTAATACACACTACAAGAAAAATATGAATTAGTGACGGAAATTTATTGACGGTACAAAAATTGTTGCCAATTATCAACGGAAGTACTATATCTGTTGGTAAAGTTGTCTAAAAAATTTATGTTTAATGGCGGTAGCAATATTCGTCACGGAATTCAGAAGAAAATGAAATGACAATAAATAAGGAGAGAAATGTTGGTGGAATAATAATTTTTAGATTACGGACGGAAAATATCCATCGGTAATTCTGTCGGTAAATTCTAAAGCTATACATCGTCGTCCGTCGTTTGCTTCTGCTTCTGCTGAAAGTTCCTAGATTAGCTGTTGCGTCGTGTGGAGCTGCGTTGTCGTCTGGAGCTGTTACGTCTTCTCTGGCCACTATTTCCGTCTTCTCCGGTAGTTTTCGTCAAGGTTTTTTTGTCTTCTTCGTGCTCTGTTGCCAAAATGTGCGTATCTGTGCTTGATTTGGAGTTAGTTTTATCTACAAAACAATTTTTGTGTAAATGTTTGTGTGTGAGATTGAGTTTTTGTATGGGCATGAGTTTGTGTTGTATGGGATTGATTTCTTTAGGCTTAATCAAGGTGGATTGTTGATGCCGAAGTCAGCTATGAAAATTGTATTAGAGTCATAAAAATGAACAACTCAGTCTAACCTTCAATTCTCATTCTTAATAGGAAAAAGTATAACCAATAGTGCATTCACATGAGAGTTTTTTTTAAAATTACTACAAGATGCTCATGGAAATTATTGTTAACCTTCTATTTTGTCAATTGTACTTGAATATGATATTCAACAAATCGTCTTATTTCTTTTTCCATATATTGTGTAAAATATTGAATTGAAATTCTTATATTTCTAAAAAATTCAATAAACAATAAATTTCAAATAAAAATGTGACATCAAAGAGACAACGTGAGATAATACGGCCCAAGTTCAGACGCATGTTAGAAGGTACTTATTGTGAAGGTGGACCGTCACAGTTTGCAGTTAACACTAAATCACCTCCTCCCTCTCCAGGGCCTGCATTTACAGATGAGATATCACTTGCTACTTGTCATGCTACACCATCCCCAACTCATATATCATCTACTATCACTTTATCGGATGGAGGAGACAACCGCCAGCCTGGAGCTGAGGGACCTAATGGAAGAAAGTACATAACAATTGTCAATAATTTGTAAATGAAATCACATTAAACATTATGTTTTTAATTAAGTTGTAGGTTTATCGGTTTTTTCATGGTATAAAATTATGTTAATTCTGTCTGGACCGTGTTCCATAAATATGACATCTAAATTTAAGGAGATGATTGATTTGAGGGTATATGTGGCTGAACATCTCTCATGCTGCAAAGGGATTTTACTTTCATGAGTATGAGGTACAATAAAAATTTATTTTCTTTTTTAATTGAGTTGTATACATTAATTAAATAGATATTATTATATTATAAGTTATCAATTTTTTCTTTTTATTTCATAAATAATTTTTCTAGGATTCTGATTTCGACGCGATCATACATAAAATATGGGAGAGACAAGCTCGTACACGTTATCGCGACTTTATTGGTGTGGTAAACAAGACTGATATACAACCGCCTTATATTTTGGAGCAATTATGGAGTTGTTGGTAGGAGTATTGGACATCACCTCAGGCAATGTCCATCTCAAGGCGTAACTCAATCAACAAACGTGGAGGCTCGGGGGGAGAGAGTCTTCTCGTACATACGGGATGATCAATTACCCACTACGAGTATGTAGAGAGACTTATAAGTATCTAAGCTTGACACTTATATTGTAAATGTTTTACTTTGCTGTATTTTAATTTAAATTGATGTGTGAATGTTGAAATAAAAATATGTATATTATGGATAATGATAATGATATAAATGTCTGGTGTTATATATGACTGTGTTGAGTTATTTTATTTGTTCAATAGGAAAAATATCATAAAAATAAAGAAAACTCTGCCATAATTTTTATAAAATCTAGTTTACATCTAACATTTTAGGTTAAATATGCAAGAAAAGTTTATGGGCATGAGGCCTACATTTACTCAGATGTTTTTGCATACTTACACGAAGAAGCATGACGGTGTGACATTCGTCAACAGCCAATGTAGAAAACTGAATGTATGTGAAATTAATACTTTATTGTTATTTCTTAATAATTATCACTTACTAATATAAACATTGTTTCCTAATAGGACCAAATACAAGAAACCATTCAGTGATAGTCTTAGCAGGAACAACTTGTTGATGAGAGTCAGACGTACCTTGATGCTGTGAGCGGTAGGGATCGTTATGGAAGGATCTTCGGCAGTGGCGAAGCCAGAAATTTGTTTTAGGGGGGGCAAATTTTTTTTTTTATCCAATCCATCCTGGGCAACGACATTTTTTAAGTGGGCAAACTCTATATAAATATATATCTTCTTTAATAAATAAAAAAATTTTAAAATTTGAGGGTGGGCATTTGCCCACCCTCCCTCCTAAGTAGCTTCGCTACTAATCTTCGGTTAGGTTCATTTGCGAACACATGTTATTCGCAATCTTCCACGTCTAATACAACAACATCTAGTAGACAGTCGCAAACCAATCAAGTCAATCGGCTTTAGACCCTAGTGGACATATTAATGGACGTCATAGCTCAACTCAGATATGAGATGGATGAGTTAAAGGCGAATCGTAACACCTATGAGTACTGGCGGTCAACAAGACATTAGAATTGTTGTAATCATTTGCTTTGAATTACAAAAACTTATTATGTATATTTTAATATTTTTATTATCAATTGAGATAATTTTAACTTTATATCATCAATCAACTTTCTATTTAAACAAATTAAATATATAAACAAATAAAATTATTATGTACAAAAAATTCTTAACTATTAAAATTATGCATTTATCATAAGATCATGAAATAAAATTTAATATCGAGATTTTTTCAACAAATTTCTTAATTTTATTTACCGACGGAATATAAAAAGATAAAAGAACTTTATTTCCCGACAGAACACCTTAAACTGTCGGTAAATTGTATGAAATTTACCGACCGTTCTTCTTCTTCCGTCAGTAATATTGAAACCAATGCGATTATCTTAACTACAGTTTATCAACGGCACATCTTAAATTGTCGATAAATTGTATGATATTTACCGACCATTCTTTTTTTTTCCATCGACAAAAGTACCGACGGAAACATCCTTCCATAGGTAAAATTTGCCAAAGGTTATATCTATCCGTCACTATATTTTACCGACAGACGGATACATAAAACGTCCGTTATTAAATTTACCTATGGTCGTATTAACCACGCCATTATCTATCATTTTATTCCGTCAAAAAGTTAAATTACCCACAAAATGCATGCAGTTTCTGTCGATTCGGTAAACTATGACATGAAATTCAGAGTAACAAAAGAAAACTTGGTCACCCTGTCGTCGGCTTCAGATCGTCTGTCCCACTTACTCTTTACCAACCCTGTGCCACACTTAAACGTCGTCGTTTTCGCTGTCAATTTACGCCAACGCTTGCTTCTCAGCGGATCAGCTTCATGCTCACCTAAGCCAAGCCATGTTTTCTCCTCTCTTTTATTTTGCTTCCCGCTTCACTTTTTCGATCTCACTGTCAAC
>JANKOE010000204.1:12035520-12054593 GCA_026284465.1 Erythroxylum citrifolium
AAGTTAAATAGCTAAAAGGCAATATGAGTTGCGTTACCAGTCTCCACAATGAAAGATCTCAAGCAAAGCCATTTATGATCTTTTTCTCTTAGGACGGGACTTAGCTGTGCCTCAACATCACCTCTGTAGTCATGGTTACCAAGAACTACAAGGGATAGTTAAACTAAATCATTAATACCCCTAACTATATTAGAAGTTAGTAATGCCACTGAAAAGAAAAGAAAAGGTTGGTGAAGGATTAATACCATTGTACCATTGCTTTTGTAAGCTAGGAGCTGTATAAATTTTAGTGAAGGATTCATAGAAGGCCGGATCTTCCACATCCGTCAATCCGTCTTCGTAGAAATTATCTCCGGTGGATATCACCAAGTCTATGTCCAGTTTCTCCCCTATTATTCCCATCTGCGTACATTTGGAGGCTTATTAGTTAAACATAAATAAACTATGGAAATCAATAGAAGGAATCAAGATATAATTTCACAAGATAAATCCTGTAATATTCTGATGATTCTAATGCTAATAATTTATTCTTTCTGATAGTTATTATTAAGGAATTGATTACCTCTGATAGTCAAGGCCGTTCCTATAGTTTTATAGGCCCTGGGCAAAATTTAAAAAATGGGCCCAATAAATCGAAAATATACTTAAATTTATATATTTGTATGAAACATAAATGACTCAATTTATAAGTTTACATAACAAACTAAATATTAAATAATCATAACACTAACAGATACACAGAGGTTCATAATTTATGAAAAACAATTTCTCCTTGCATTTCTAGATGCAAAATTATTAATAATATTAATAAGATCAATATTGTCTAACATATCCTTCTTAATACATGAAAAACAAATCAGAAACTTTACCTTTAAATTATACTTAAAACTCAGAAGATAGAATCGTCAAATTTTTTGCCGCTAATTTTTGAGTTGGAGTATTTTAAATACATATATTGATGAAAATAAAGAAATTAGAAGGTAAAAGTATACTTAAATATTTCAAGACTATTTATAAATATGAGGACCACAAAATTACCTTTACTTTACAAAAAAAATGTTATAACGCTATAAGCTAACGTTAAAGCCATTACATGACTATATAGTCATTTAACGTTATAGTCATTAAATGACTGCGTAAAACTTTAAAACATATTAGTGTATTGTTGTGCATCTAAGAGTCTAGAGAGGGGGCCCCATTAAATGACTATTTAATGACTATAATGTTGGCTTAAAACTTTAAAACATATTAGTGTATTGATGTGCATCTAAGAGTCTAGAGAGGGGGCCCCATTAAATGACTATACTGTTGGCTTAAAACATATTAGTGTATTGCTGTGCATCTAAGAGACTAGAGAGGGGGCTGGGCCCCCCTCTCATAGTGGGCATGTTGGCCCCTGCCCAGGGCCAGCACTATGGAGGACCAAGCTCTATTATTTTCAGAGGGTACCATGCGTGAGGTATAGGGTGCATAGAGTACTTTGTCCTCTTGTGGTGCTTCATATTTTTTGACAATAGTAGGTAATTATTCTCATGTTGTCTAGATCATCTTACTAACTGATAAGATAAGAAGGACGTATCTTGTACTTTGCTGAATTTATTTGCTATGGTGGAAAGACAATATAATAAGCGAGTTAAAGTTATTTGAAGTGATAACGGGACAAAGTTTACTTGCATGATAAATTATTTTCTTGAACATGACATTGTTTTTCAAACTTTTTGTACTGGGATGCCCCAAAAAAATTGCACTTCTTATTGAATTTTGGGGAGAATTTGTGCTAATTGCAGGATATTTAAGTATTCGAACTTTATCTTCAATTTTAGATGGAAATGTTTTAATGAAAGAGTAGAGATGTAGATGACTTTGAGGGAGATGGGAATGATGTTGGGAATAAATGTGTTGATTATACACCACAAGAAGCAAGAGACATCACTCATCAAGAAAAAAATAGGAGTGTTAGACAAAAATAGAACTGTAGCAAAAAGAATGGCTTTTATTATTCAAAAACAAGTTGATTCCCCCTGCTTTCATAATATGTACATAAAGAGTAAGCTATAAATAGACTATTACATAAATGATTGTTATACAAGATGAAACAAAAAGATTATGATCTCCTCTAATTCAACAGCAAACAACTGATAAGAATATCAAATATATTTGTCACTTAGTTGGAGTTTCCTTTACATATGGAACTACTAATTACATAGGAATTTGTTGCTCTTTGGATGTCCTTGCTGCCAACCATATTTCCTTTAATATTTCTGTGAGTATTATCATCCTTATCACTTCATAACTTCTAGGATTCCTTATCACTCTATGGACTCACATGTTTGATATCAAGATGGGCTGTGTTAATATCCCCCCACAAACTGAGTCAGGGCTGAAGGTATAGTTTGGTGTGCAAAAAGGCAAGAGCAGCCTTAGGCACAAGTTTAGTGAATATATCAACAACTTGCACATTAGAGGACATATGTTTAGTGACAAGTAATCCAAGAGCAACTCGTTCACATATATAATAGTAATCCAATTCAATATGTTTACTCCGTGCATGGAAGACAGGATTAATAGTCATATACAAAGCACTGATATTATCACAGTATAAGATCGGTGTAAATGAGAGTTGTAACACCCCACTCCCGCATGACCTGAACCTAACATCGATGATGATATCCGAGTCCGTGCCCTGCGAGGGTGGCGTGCTACATCACTCAGTCAAAACTCAGCATAATTTTTTTTTGAAAACACAACATACACTATGCGAAAAAATCATGAACATACATAATTACCGGTAAATACAATGACCACGGGGGCCCTTTTCATAAATACAAATTATTACAGTCCATTGATTTTACCAATTGACTTAATCCTTTGTACAAAAATTCAGAAAATACACTTTTATTAGACACTAATGCAGACGCAACCTGATCCTGACCTCTTCTTTCACTCACGTGCGGTTGTTATACACCCGTGGCCCAACGGGATATTCTTCTCAGTCCTAAAAAATATGTTGCAATTTTGGGTGAGTTTGCGAACTCAGTGAGGTGACCATCATCGATAGTTCACTCAATTCATCAACACATCATGTCACATAACATATACTCACGTTGGTACATATTTGATCACATTTCATAAGCTTCCCTTGAACGTAGACAACTTCACTTGAGTATAGACAATTTATACATATCATTCCATTCGGCATACATAATCAAATGAATACATGCAACACTCAAGCATAACACAGTTATTTCATAATCCACATTCAGAAGTATCACATGACATAATCCACATTCAGAAGTACCGCATGATTGTTATTACAGAAACATAAGGCATTTTGCCTTTCACTCAATCAAAAATAGTCAATCAATTTCATATGAGATGCGTATGTGACACTTTTCCCATTTATTACGATGTTGTGATCGAGCGCTTGAACTGTCCCGTATCTATTAGATATCGGGCTCATTGATAACTGTCCTATATAGGGCTCATTAAACGTTGAGCCTGTGGCTTTGAATCACTCTGAGCTCGAGGCCCTAATAAGTTGAGCTTTTAACTCTCGGTAGTTGTTCCGGTCATAACTTTTATTATCTGATCATGCATTCATGTATGAAATGCATATGTCCCAATTTAACAGTAACTGTGTCACAATTAAGCAGTAACTGTATCACAATCAATTCACGTGTCACAACTTATCACATCAGAAGCAAGTAATTCACAGATTTACAAACAGATAACACTTCTATGTCATAGCTCCCAATACATCGAACCTTTTGTCCGGAATCCACAGTCAGAACCAATCACAAAACCCACCATTATTCACCACATTAGACATAGAATAATTGAGAGAACCATCTAGGTTACTCACCAATAGCTTCCGAAGCTAATGCCTGGAAGTCTCGGCAATCTCTGTGGCTCGACGTTCTAACTGCGCCTCTATAACAGTGCAAAGTATATAAACATTACCAATTGAACAATCAGAACTAGTTAATAATGCACATGTAATAATTAAAATGAGTACAATGCATGTTCGTGACATTCCCGGCATTATTCCAAAAATTCTCATCACAAAAATTCCGTCTAAAAATTAGAAATCCAAAGACACTAAAATTACTAAATTCGGATATCTATAGGTCCAAAAATTAATAAAACAAGGACATGAAAAATAATTACCCGGTCCTCTCACTTTGACCCAATCAATCCACGTCAATTTCATCTCTAAAAATTTCCAATTTTACATAGAAATGAAATTAAATATTTCACGAATCTGATGCCTCGAGAATCAGGTCAATCGGATATCGGGCGGAAAAGTTATTCCCAAAAGAAGGCATCAATCCAAATTAAAACAATTAATTAACATAACATATATATATAAAAAACAATGATGCCTCGCGAGGGCAAGCCCTCGCCTCGCCGTCGCGAGGGGCGAGCTTCCGCCCCAACTATCCTCTTTTTTTTTTACACTAAAAATCCCTTTTCTTCTACCATGCATAAGTTCTGATCTGGAAATCCAATTCTTGTAAATTTGGTGTCTATGGAAAGAGCAAAGAAAGCTCTACAAGTTTCATGAAGGATACAAAAACCAATTTCACTTCTAAGGGTGTCAAAAATGCAATCGAAGTTGCTGCCTTTACAGAATTTCCCAATACAGTATAACATTTTTCAAAAATCATAACTATCCATTTCCTTTGCCAAAAATTCCAAGCTTTATGTCAAAAGAAAGATCAAAACATGTTCTACAACTTTCATGAACAAGTTGGAAGCAAATTCAACCTATAAACACATCAAATTCTCAACCAAAGTTTTTGCCTATATAAGTCATCCTCAACATTAACACAATTTTCCAAAAATCATAACTTCTTATATCCTTGTCCAAAAATTCCATATTTTATACCAATGGAAAGATCAGAAAATATACTACAATTCTCATGAAGGACTTAGAAGCAAATTCCATCTCCAATTAGATCAAATTCTCCCATTATTGTGGCTGCCCTGTTTAAGGGTGTTAAATCAACATATAGCCTAAATCTTAACCATACTTTACAAATTCATAACTTACAATCCATATATCCAAAATTTACATATTATACCTCATTACAAAACTGAAACATTCATCTACAATTGTCCATAAGACCATTTAAGCTAATTGAAATCAAAACAGTCCAGAATTTAGCTTCAATGTCCAATCACCACAAAACCTACACTTAGCATATTTTCCAGCTCCAATCACATTAAAATCCAAAAGTTAACAGATCAGTACTCTCAACCTAGATATCGAAAAATTTCATACTTAGTGGCAATAGAAAGATGACAAAAAAGTCTTCAAGTTTCATGAGGACCAAATTAGCAAAATCTGTCTCTAACACCCTAGCGAAATTTCTCAAAGTTTTAGGTCTCATTTCTCGGTTACTGTTCATACTGCACACATAACTCACTTTCAAGGCAAAATTTAAACCCCTTCAAGCCACAATTGGACAGCACTTGCTTCAGAAAAATTTTAGCCAAACTACTTAAGTTTAATTTAAGCCAAACCTCATCTCAATTGCTTAACCGTACAAAAAGTTATGACCAAAACATTGAAACATGTACAAAACAAAATTTCCAGATTTAACACCTAACTCTATTTCTTTCATTCCAATACCATTCCCACTCCAATTAGCATCCAATTTAGCCAAGGATTCAGCCACAATTTCATCAAGACCTTCACTTGACCACTTAGCCATAAAATGGCAGCACACACACACAATTGTCTTTCTTTAATAATCACTCATCTACTCTCCTTAAAATCAATCCAAACCAACTCAATTTACCTATATTACATAGCATATCATTCATCCTCAAGCAATCATGAAGTTATACCCAAACAATCAAACCACAAGCTTCATGGAATTAATGCACAATAAATCACAATTAATGCATCTAACTACCAATTTAAGAACATATAACTTAATTCTCACCTAAACAAGCTTCAAATCTTCAATTCTTCCAACTTATCTCAACTTCCTAATTTCTCCTCACCATGCACGACATCATCTTCTTCTTAACACCATACAAAATCATCACCATGTACAGGAGGTAGAAAGCTTAAGCTTGTATGCATGCAAAGAAGGCACTTAAGGGAGAAGAGAAGAGTAATTTAGCTAGAGCAAATAAAGAAACCAACGAAGAAGGAGGTAGGAAGGAGTTATGGATGGGAAGCAAAATCAACTTTCACTCTTTCAATTTTTTTTGTTTGGAAGTGTCGCGAAAGTAAACAAAAGCAAGGACATTGAATGAATCCAAGAGTGTCATGACACATGTCATGACACTTGGCATTTAATAAGAAAAAGGCAAGAATCCATTTAATGAATTTGTAATAAAAGAACCTTAATAATTGTAATTTCTAGATCATCCAATTCCAATGGCTTCAATTGCAATCCTAAAATCATTTGCCTCAATTTTTAGTGCCACTGGACAAAAATTTGCAGTACCGGAAACTAATCAGTCCGCCACTTGGCAATTTTTTCGGTCCGAAAATTTTCCCCGAAAAATTCCAGAAAATTCCTAAATTTCCTCAAAAATATAAAATACACAAAAATCACTCCAATTAATTTTTTTAAAGCACAAATACCAAATTTTCCACAACAAATCACAGTTAGGCACATCTACCGAAAAATGTCATGAATGCATGTACAATTATTTTCATGTGCAAATTTCACTATTCACAGGTAAGGGTACGCATGAATATTTCAAAACAATCCTAAACACTCTCAGCCCTTTCCAAATTACTATTCTACCCTTCCTATCGGGGGTGGGATGTTACAACTCTCTTTGTAGGTGAGTTGGTAGTATTGAGAGCATCAAGTTTCTTAAATTTTTCTTGTATCCTTTAATTTTGGACTTGATCTAAGATATTGACTTCTAATATAAAAGGAAAAGAAGAGAATGGATTAACTTAACTATTTAAGTTTTTTTATTATGCATCTAACAAATTTGTTAATTATGGATAGTGCTTCTTCAATTAAGTATAACTTTCTTATTTAACCTGTGATAGATGTGACTCAAGATATATGGTACAGATATTTTAGGAAGAAATCTAAAAATGATGTCTTTTGAAGGTTTTGATAAAAAAAGTGAAGAATATTGAATGGGAGTCATTCTCTGTCTTTATAAATAGTTTGACATTTTAGACAATACGTTTATGTTAGGCACAAATTTGTCATTCAGCCTCCAACGAAGATGATTCGAGATTCTATGTAAAACTTAAGAAGATTGCTTTAGGGAAAAAAATTAAGCATTACATTCTCATCTGAAATTTTATGGAGAAAATTCAAGGTTAACATGAAAAGTTTAAGAACAACTTTAAAATTTTTATTTAAGTTTTTAAGAAAAAGTAAAGGGAATGGTTTATGATATGGTCATGTCCCTACCCATGTCTCTCTCTTTGAGATTTTTTTTATAGTTTGGAAAGTGCTTCTCAATTTGATCATAGCTTTCTCGTTTGATCTCTAATGAAGATGATTCAAGAATCTATAAAAGGTTTAAAAGGCACTCTAAAATTTTTTTAGAAAAAGTGAAAAATACATGTTCTAGGTCAAATCTATCTTTGGAATTTTTTTTGGAAATTTTGGTTAGAAATTTGTAATTTAACAATAAATTTCTCATCTTACCTCCAATGGAGATAAGCAATATATGCTAAAGAAATTTGATGAAGAAATAAAAAGCGATTTTATTTTATTCTTTTAAGAAAAAGTAAAGGATACAGCCGAGGACATTATCCTACCTTTTCTTCTATTTTTTGACAATTTGTACAAAGTTTCTTAAATTGAACAAATTTTTTTTATCCAATCTACAATTGAGACAATTAAATATGTCACAGAATGCTTAAGAAGAGTCTTAAAAATTATGTACTTTTGTGTTTTTTGAGAAAGAAATGAAGAACATGGTTTGAGCAGCATTGAGAAACCCTAATTCCATAAGTTGATTAGTTAATTTAGTTTTAGGTTATGGTTGCATCCTCCCAAAAGAGGGAGGTCCTATAACACATTTTTCTCTTTTTTCAATAACGAGGCAACTATAATCATTCCAAAGAAATAAAATCAAGTTAAGAGATTAAGATCATCATT
Source organism: Erythroxylum citrifolium (assembly GCA_026284465.1). Taxonomy (NCBI): domain Eukaryota; kingdom Viridiplantae; phylum Streptophyta; class Magnoliopsida; order Malpighiales; family Erythroxylaceae; genus Erythroxylum; species Erythroxylum citrifolium. Next base: position 12,043,620 of record JANKOE010000204.1, read on the forward strand.
AGGGGATATCATATGATGAGTTTTTCAATTTCTTCATTTTGTTTAGTTCAAGGGTGAGTGTTGGTTTAACATTTTTTATAGATTAATTTTAGTTTTTATAATAACAATTTTATGTTTGAGAAATACTTTTTTTTCTTAATGTTGGTTGTAATAAAAAATGTACTTAATTCAATTTTATGGAATTACTTGGTTCTATGTCGAAATGCACAACATACATGAGGTAATATAATATTCATAAGACGTTCTTACAATCTAAAAATATTTTACAGTAAATTGAATTTATTATTAAAATGATATGTTTATAATATTTTAATTCAAATTATTTTCACAAGTTAAATATCTTTTAATTTGGAATGGACTTTTAATGATCCACTTAGTAGAGACTTTCAAAATTTTATAAATAACCTATTCAAATACAATAATAAAGCTATAAGCGTAATTGATGTGGTTCCGCAAGTTCACGGGTCTCAAGTAGTACAGTATAATATCGCCCCACAGAGAGTAATTGTGTAAGTACTAGGCTTGGATCACTCAATTAATTGGACTAAGCGATTGTGTAAGAGTGAGGAATTAAATGAAAAGAAAATTTAACTATAAAAAATAACAAAATCAAGCTAAAGAAAATTGTGAATAATTCTAGGCGTTAATTCGAATGGAATGCGGTAAGCTTCAAGAATGGTTCCACTTTTAGCGCTTTTTATGGACTTTACCTGGATCAATTTATTAGGCAAATTTTTGGTTGATAGACGGTTGAGCCTAGAGTTTCTTAGATCCTTTTTCAAGGTATCAAAGGAGTATTACGCAATAATAATAGTCTACTATCGTAGCCTAGCAATCAAGCATTACCTATTAAGATCTTTGCTAACCTGGTTTCTCTCATAAATTCAGTCTATGTCTAAATCTGAAATTTATAAGTTCCCTGTTTGAAGTTCCGCTATCAAATTTCACCTATCGGTTCTTCAATTAACAACTAATGCTAAGTAATGGTTGGCCAAACACAATACCAGCAAAATTAATATCAAAATAGAAAAATCAAACCTATAAATCCATACTCATAAATCAACCAAAATTAAATCCACAGAAAATTACCTAAAAGCTTGCCCCAACCTTGAAGCTTTGAGGAAGCTACTCAATCATGATAGGATGGCCACAAAAATTAGGATCAACAAACAGCATAGAAAGACAAAAAAATCAGATATAAAAATGAATGGGTTTTGGAATTTATGTTTGCATCCCTCACTGTTGGTGCATTAGCCTCCTTGGTGCGTCATGGCAGTAGTGTCCTGCAGCTGCGTCGAGTCTCCACTGTAGCACTAATTTTTTGTGTTCTGTCGGCGTCCTGGCCTCTGTAGCGTGATGTCCCCTGGCGTGTAGCTGGATGAGTCTGCGTGGGTCCTTGGTGAGTCGGCGAGTCTCCACTGCTCTCTCCTGTAGCAGCCTTTGGTGTCTTGTAGCTCTTGTAGCGTGATTTTCCTTCAGTTCAACTCCCAGCTCACGTTCTTCTCTGTTGGTGTAGTGCGTCACTGCGTGGTCGTTTAGGTGGTCATGTACTGAAGCTCTCCCTTCATGTTTTCGTTATTTTCGTGCCTCTCCTCTACTATGATGTTTACGCACTTCAACTATAGCGAGATATATTTTTCTTCGTGGTTTGCTCCTCTAACTGTAACGTGATTCTCATTTTTCACTATAGCGAAGCTCCCCCTTCATGTTTTTGCACAGCTTACCTTCAGTTCACGCCCTTTTCAGCCCCTTCTTTCAATTCACGCTACTCACCCCCATGTAACGCACAGCTCACCTTCCTCTTTGGCCACGTTGGTGTCTGTCTCTTTTTATTTAATTCCTCTCCTGAAGTGCGTTTGCTTTTTTTATGGGGTTGCTGTGCTGTTTTTGCACTGTAGCTTAGTGCCTGCGTGAATCTCTCTTCTGCATGGGTCGTTACTTGATGTCCCTATCCTATCTACGTTCTCCTTTCTGCTCCTTATGTCTTCAATTAAAAGCTATTTTCCTTGTTTCTTTTCTTTCCCCTGGTGGAGCGTCGTTTTTGTTGGGTTCTGGGTTGTTTTTTTAATCACTCCAGCTCTCCTCTCTGCACTTTCCAGCTATCCTCCTTCTGCTTTGACATGGTGCGTTGTTTTGGTGGGGTTATTCTTCATTGTGTTTCCACGTTAGCCTTCCCAGCAGCTATCTCCACTGTTTTAATGTTGTTATTTCTTGCTTATCTATGAACTAATTGGGATACATATTTAGGTAAATAGACTATAAGATGTAATGTTTTGAACATATTTTTTAGTTTAATGAAGTATCTACTTTTCTTGAGATTGATCATGTTTTTATAATTAATTGAAATAAAGAAACGAAAGTGAAAGATTAAATTATTAGATCCATACATTGAGATTGAAAGGTGATTTATATGGGTATATCATAACATAGATAATGAAGGTTATGTGATTTTCTCAAGAGAGAAAAGCATAATCGTTATGAGTTAGGATAAGACCCACAACAAGAGTTCATAAATCGAATTAATGCGTTCCTAGGTTGTTTTCATTAGAACAATCATTAGAACAAGATTTCAATTAATTTAATCTAAGAAAATGAGTCATGTTACTCGAGAGAGAGCATAATTATAAGTTAAAAATTCTTACCAATCCTAGAAACTAGAGTTATTTATTAAATCAGGATGAAGTTGGAACATAGTAAAGTCCTTAGGGATATCTTACCGAATCTAGTTTATTCATAGATTGCTTTCTTCTTGATTGTTGCTTTATTTTGGTATTCTAATTTATATATTTATTTATTTTACTTTTTACTAAAATGTATTTGATAGTCTAGATAATTAAGTTTGTGAATAATTGGTAATTAATAACTAGTCCTTGTGGGATTGCCTCATACTTACCAGCATAGCTATATTTATACCATACATTTGCAGATAAAACATGCATTATCAAGTTTTTTGCATTATCTCCAAGGACTAGGCATAGTTGATATTGATTTGATTTGAAAACTAATTAAATTAGTCCTTTTGTTTATTTTATTTTAGTTTCATTATTATTTTTTTAGATTTCTTTATTATTTCTCTTTTACCATTCACTTCTTATATGTGACAATCCAAAGCATTTAGGAATCTTATTAAATTGGTTGAAAAAACTCTACATATAAGAAAAAGACTCCAAAGATGGATAGAGGCAAAAAAGCAAAGATGGTTGCAAAAAAAAAGAGATCTTTGAAGGATTTTACCATACCATTTATTCAACATCAATTCAACCATTACGAGGCCTAGGATCAAAACCAATAACTTCAAGTTAAATTCAAAGGTAGTATTGTTTTGTATTTTTGTTTTTCTAGCACTTTATGTGATATGATTGAGTAAATTTATATTATTTACAAGTATGGATATTTCTTTGATAATGAATATCTCTTTTATTATTAATATTGATATGTTTTGTACATGGATTAAGGGAAAGCTAATTACTATCTTGATAATTGTTTCTGTGCTTAATTTTATTATTATTCTCTAATATTACAATTGTTTTGTCATCATCAAAAACTAGGGAGAATGTTGAACAAATAGAGTTTTCAGTTAATGTTTTGATGATAAAAAACATAATTACTACTAATGAGTTTATTATTTTGATGAAAAGTAGTATAATAACAAAATGACGTCATAAAGTTAAGAAGATAGCTTATAAAGTTGATAAAGAGAAGTTCAAGTTTGTAACCTTTGAAATGAAGATCAAACCAAGAAAAATGAATATCAATGCTTATCAAGGTTAGTCTTTAGCTTTTATTATTAATTGTAATCTCATTTAATCACATCAAAGGTTCACAATGTATAAGCATTTCATTTCACTTCATTACATGAGTCTTTTCATTCAATAAAACGCATTAGAGTTTATGGTTTTAATATAAAAGCCTCTTGATATTTCAATCAAACTTTAGGGAACATTTAAGGAAGTGTTTAAATCATAATTACGTTAAACTAATTGGTTTTAAGCACTTAAAGTTATTTAAATCATATTTTTTGGGTGATTGGTCGACATATATAGGTTAAAATTGTTAAATTTAATGTATTGTGAGTTTATTGTAACATTGGTTGATGTATTAGTCAACTAAGATGCCATATTAGTTGACCAATGTGTCTACTAGTTGACTAGTGTCCTAATAGCTAATGAATCTGTTGCCTTTAATGCGTACTAGTTGACTAATATACTATATTGGTTGACTAGTGCTCTACATATAATTGTTATAATGACTAGTTCTTAGCTCCAACAACTAGGAACGGTCCCAAAACATTATAAAAATAGGTTTTTACTCATTAGTTTTAGCATTCATAAGCACTTGGGTATATTTTACACACATTTTAACGTATTTTCAATTATTTGAGCATGATTGTCTCATATTTGTGAAAGTAAGCCTCTTTGAAATTATCAAGTGATAAAGTTAGGTATTTTAAGTTGTGAAATTTGGTTGGGGCATTATATTATTTTACTTAGGGGTGATCCAAGTGAGATTAAGGTTCCTTTTCCCCTTTGAAGAAGAATGTAAAGGGTACTTTGAAGAGGAACGTAAAGGGTACCTCTTTGATGAAAAAGATTGCAAAAAGGCTGTTCTTCACCTTGAAAGAAGAATTATAATGGAATTCTAAGAATAAACTTGGAAGTGAACTTAGGCAGTGATTGTTTGTAGTACCACTATAAATCAATTTTCATTCTCTTTTACCTATCCTCTTTAAATTATTATTTATTTATTTGATTGGTTTATGTTAAATAACCTATTTGTTCATATATATATTGATTATTGTTAAATTGGGTCCATTAGTTAGAAAAATTCCTGAAATTTACAAACCCTAATTTAGCCCCCTCTTTGGACTATATTTCACGTTAAAAATTAAGGTTTGGATTATTAAAAGGAGGCAATAAGAATGAGAGGAGCTTTTGGCCATATGGGGGTTTTTAAAGCAAAAAAAGGCTAGGGAGAAGCAATTTTACATCAGCTAGGGATCAAGGAAAATGTTAATCTTAGAAGAAATTTTTTTACAAGATTCATGAAGAATTTCAGATTTAGGATTCATAATTAGGACTTCTTTATCTTTTGTTCTTTCTTGTTTTAATGTTGTTATATCTTGCTTATCTATGAACTAATCGGGATATATATTTAGGTAAATAGACTGTAAGATGTAATGTTTTGAACATATTTTGTAGTTTAATGAAGTATCTACTTTTCTTGAGATTGATCATGTTTTTATAATTAATTGAAATAAAGAAACGAAAGTGAAAGATTAAATTATTAGATCCATACATTGAGATTGAAAGGTGATTTATATGGGTATATCATAACATAGATAATGAAGGTTATGTGATTTTCTCAAGAGAGAAAAGCATAATCGTTATGAGTTAGGATAAGACCCACAACAAGAGTTCATAAATCGAATTAATGCGTTCCTAGGTTGTTTTCATTAGAACAATCATTAGAACAAGATTTCAATTAATTTAATCTAAGAAAATGAGTCATGTTACTCGAGAGAGAGCATAATTATAAGTTAAAAATTCTTACCAATCCTAGAAACTAGAGTTATTTATTAAATCAGGATGAAGTTGGAACATAGTAAAGTCCTTAGGGATATCTTACCGAATCTAGTTTATTCATAGATTGCTTTCTTCTTGATTGTTGCTTTATTTTGGTATTCTAATTTATATATTTATTTATTTTACTTTTTACTAAAATGTATTTGATAGTCTAGATAATTAAGTTTGTGAATAATTGGTAATTAATAACTAGTCCTTGTGGGATTGCCTCATACTTACCAGCATAGCTATATTTATACCATACATTTGCAGATAAAACATGCATTATCAAGTTTTTTGCATTATCTCCAAGGACTAGGCATAGTTGATATTGATTTGATTTGAAAACTAATTAAATTAGTCCTTTTGTTTATTTTATTTTAGTTTCATTATTATTTTTTTAGATTTCTTTATTATTTCTCTTTTACCATTCACTTCTTATATGTGACAATCCAAAGCACTTATGAATCTTATTAAACTGGTTGAAAAAACTCTACATATAAGAAAAATACTCCAAAGGTGGGATAGAGGCAAAAAAGCAAAGATGGTTGCAAAAAAAAAGAGATCTTTGAAGGATTTTACCATACCATTTATTCAAAGCATCAATTCAACCATTACGAGGTCTAGGATCAAAACCAATAACTTCGAGTTAAAGCATTATCTTCTTTCCATAGTGTAAGATAATCAATTTAGAGGTCTCCATATTAAAGACTTGAACATGGATTTATCTATTTTTTGGAGTACTGTGACACATTGAAGCTCAATGATATCTGACATAATACCATTAAGTTAAGGTTATTTCCTTTCTTATTAATGGATAAGGAAAGAGCATGTTTATAATCCTTACCAGTAGGTTCCATCACTACTTGGGATCAATTGTCCCAAATGTTCCTTGCCAAGTACTTCCCTCAGGTAAGACTGCTTAGATCAGAAATCATATTACTGCTTTTTCTTAACGGGATGGCAAGTCACTATATGAATTTTAGAAGAGATACAAGGAGTTTTTGAGGTTGTTTTCATATCATAAGCAAGATAAGTAGCTCATTATCCAAACATTTTGTAATGTGATGACTTATAACACCAAAATCTCAATAGATGATGTTGCTAATGGTACTCTTATAAATAAGATTGTAAAAGAAGCATACAGTCTGATATGGGGGAAACATTGGTAGACTAAGGGGCCGTTTGGCTCAACTTCTATTATTCTGTTGTGGTTTTTAGTTTTAGTTTTAGTTTTTAGTTTTTGGTTTCTATTTTTTTAATTAAAAAACATTTTTGGTTGGAATTTTTAATATAAAAATTGAAAATAAAAACTTGTTTGGTTGAGATTTGTAATAAAAAAACTAAAAACAAAAAATATTTAGTTTTATCATGTTGTTTCTATTTTTTAATTATGCTCTTATGTTAATTATTTTTAATATAATAATTATTTTTAAATTATTTAGAAATATATGTATATTTATATAATTAAAGAAATTGGCATATTAATTATATATTATAAAATTATATAAATTAGAAAATTTTATAATATAATTATGCGTTTTGGGAATTTGTTTATGTCGTTTATTCTGTTTTTGCATTTCTGGTGATGTTTTTGTTTTTTGGTTTCTACATTCGTCCCTGTTGCCTAAGTTTGTTTGAAAATCATCAGTGGTGGCGAAATATTGAATGGTGAAGCTTGGAGTGGGTTTATGAAACCTATGCGTGGAAGTAGACAGTGGGAGGAGGCAGCGATGCACACTGACGGCAATGTGAGACGTCATTGGTCATGGCGACACCAAGGAGGCGTCGGTGGCGAGGAGGCTCAAGCGGAGGCGCGACAGAAGCAAAGACAAGAGAATACCATGTGATTTAGGGAATAATGAAAAAACCAAGAAATGAAGCAATAGCAGTAGACCATACCCAGGTAGGTTTATCGAAAAAGATCCTCAATTGAAGAAGTCAGATTGGTTTGTAACTTAAAAAAGCTCAATAATGAGTACAATTATCAGCTTAACTTGACTACCCACACCTTCAACTTCTAAGATACATGGAAAAACATTGGACTTGGTGCTGGTTCTTTGTAAACTGTTGAGAACACCATTAAAACAAACATCAATACATCAAGGAAAAGATTCATATTCGTTGCCTCCATTGTTAACCTTTTCTCAAAGATGAAAGAGCAAGCATAGAGTAGTGAAGGCAGAGCAAGGCTGAAAAACACAAAAGATAGTGGACGTGTGGTTTTTACGAGGAAAAAACCTGCTTTTAAATCTTATAAAAACGTCTTTTTTATGTTTTTATAAACCTATTGCGTTTTTTTTTTAATTTTTAGAAACCAGAAATGGCAACAATACTCATCCAAACGTGTTTTAATGAATTGTTTATTTTTTCATGAAAACCACAATGAAAAATGGAAAAATGAAATGGAACCAAACAAGCCCTAATATGCTATAATTGTTGACCAATATCTCAATGGCTAGTGAACCCATTTGTTCAATGTACATTGGTTAGCCTGGTTGACTAGTGCTCTACAAATGGTTGTTATAATGACTAGTTTTTTGCTCTAACAACTAGTATGGGTCTAAAAACCTTTAAATATATTATTTTTTCGTTAGTTTTTTATTACACATGTTTCTAAGTGTTTATTAAGCACTTAAGCATCATTATCTCATATTTGTATGAATGGGCCTCTTTAGAGTTATCAAAGTGAGAAAGTGAGAAATTTTGAGTTGTAAATTTTTTTGGGTGTTTATATTATACTTGGGGGTGTTTTAGGTGACATCATGGTTCCTCTTCTCCATGAAGGAAGATTGTAAAAGAGTTCCTCTTTGCTAAGAAAAGATTGTACATAAGTTATTCCTCGCCTTAAAAGAATAATTATAATGGAATTCTAAGAAGAATCTTAGGAATTGATGTAGGCAAGGATTGTCTGTCAAACCACTATAAATCATTTTAAATTCTCTCTTCCTTATCTTATTTAAATTATTATTTAATTAATTTATTTTAAACAATTTCTTTATTCTTATATATATAGTTTGTTATTAAACTATGTACATTAGATAGAAAATTTTGTTAATTTTTATAAACACCCAAGTCACATACTTTTGGATGCCATTAAGAACTAACAGGTGTAGATGGAACTTTCAAAATATGTGTTCGTAAAGATGAAGTGGAGAGTATCTATCATTACCATGTTTCATCTTATAGTGGTCATGCCAATTCTTCAAAAACAACTGCTAAGATTCTCTAAGAAAGCCTTTATTAACCAATTCTCTTTAAAGATGTTCATAGGTATATGACCACTTATGTCTTGTGTCAAAAAATTGAGAACATTTTGAGGAGAACAACATCATAGAAGATCAGATATTTGATGTTGGAGAATTAACTTCACAGGTCCTTTTCTATTTTCATGTGGCAATAAATATATTCTTATAGTGGTGGTGTAACGCCCCAACATATACTTTGGAAGTATTATAGCATGTCTAGGTTGTATTAACAAGTGAACATAATGAATGAAGTACATCTAAGTATAGTAAGAGATATAATGGTACTTAATGTAAAAGACAAGGGTAAATGGATAACTTGTTCGCTTCGACATAGACATACATACTTAGACGTGAAATATGTATGAAATTTTTTGATATGTTTGTTTGGATTTATGAATGTGATGTGAGGGGAATTGATAAAAGAAGTATTCCATAAGTAAATGGGATGTTTTTTGTTAAATTGGATGAATTTTTATGTTGCTCTTGCATGATAAGACCGAAGTTAGTTGATTTGGGGTGTGTACCTCATTGAATGGATAGGTTCCACTAAATAGACTTCTATAATTTGGCCATATCTTGGGTTGTAAACCTCCAAATTTGATAATTTTAATTTGATATTAAACTAGACACATAGGTCTAAAACTTTCATGAAGGAATCAAAATCAGGTTCTGCCTCTAAGAGTTTTGAATTTTATTTTGAAGTTGAGTTCTGGCTACTGTCCTTGTTTTCAAACAACCTGTAGTTTTGGGGTATAACTCCCAATATAATTTGCCAAGTTGCATGAAATTTATGCCAGTAGAAACTTTAGACATAGGATAATGAAATAATTTCATAAGATTATAGGTCAATGTGGGAATTAAAGGAAGTGGAAGGACCAATATGCAATTTTCCTAAAGTTAAATCATATACCAATAAGATTAAAGCATGTGTGCCCAATAAAATTGTAACACATAGTCCAATAGAATTGTAAAACATAGTCCAATAGAATTTTAACACCTGGTCCAATAGAATTGTAACATGTGGTCCAATGGGATTGTCACATATGGTCCAATAGGATTGTAACATATGGTCCAATAGGATTTAAACATGTGTCTACTACTAGAAAATTTATGAAAAGGCATATGGAGAGGGAAGATGGATGAAACTTTGATGGCTTAACCTTAGATTTTTCTCCACTCCATTTCACCTTCTTTATCCTATCATTTTTTACTTGGTGATTCAAGTAAAGCCAAAGAGGAAGGGAAGGAAAAGCATTAAAAGAACTACTTTGCCAATTTTAAGGTTTGGGACTTCACTTAGTTAATTTCTATATTTGTGTACATTTGAATGTGTAAAAAGATTCATTTGGATGTGGAATGGTTTCTGGGATGATACTTTGGTGCTATTTTGGTGTTATCTAGTATAGAATTGGTTGAATATAACAAGAGATTATCGTGTAGTGGAATTCTGTCTAGGGTTTGTTTGAACCAGTCACATTGTTTAAGTTATAAATCAGCCTACAGACCTCCAAATTGTGTAATTTCAGTTGCATATGAAACCTAAGACATAGAGATAAACATCTCCAGAAGGGACTATGACTTAATTTTGGCTTTATGACCTTAGAAATTGAGATAAAAATAGTGACCTGATATTAGCCCTGCCTTCAAGTAGCTTGTGATATTTGGTCTATATCTCATGAATCAGGAGTCCAAATGACCTAATTGTTAGTGATATATAAACGTGAGACATAGAGGGAAAAATTCCTAGAATACCTAGAAACCCAGTTCTGACGTTTTGTATATGAATATTAAGGAACTATTAGTGGTATGAATAAAGAAAGTGTTGGGACCCGATCTCAGGAACCGGATCCCAACCAGCAAACGGATATGGAAAACAGAATGAAACAAGGATAGCGAAGGATCGCTAATCGGAATACAAATCGAATCGAATCGAACAGCGCACAACATCGAACTCAGAATCCAACTGAAACAAAGGTCCGACATCCGCTTACAAATATCTTAGAAAAGCATATCGCGACGCGTTGGAAACCCTAAGACTAATCCGAAAAATCCCGATATAATTTTTTTTCATTCTTATTCATTCCTTCCTCTTTATACGAAACCATTTCCAATTTCCCTTTTGGGAATTATACATAATCAAACTCAATTCATAAATTTCTTCTAAA
>JANKOE010000204.1:12173531-12191824 GCA_026284465.1 Erythroxylum citrifolium
TGCGCAAAACACAGAAGAAGTGCAAAACTCAAAAGAAGTGCAAAACACAGAAGAAGGGCAAATCACAGAAGAAGCGTAAAACACAGAAGAAGCGCAAAACACAGAAGATGCAAAAAACAAAGAAGATGCGCAAAACACAGAAGAGGGGGAGAAACATATAAGATGCGCAAAACACAGAAGAAGAGGAGAAAGACATAAGATGCGCAAAACACAGAAGATGCACAAAACACAGAAGAAGCGCAAAACACAGAATAAGTGGAGAAACACATAAGAAGCGCAAAACACAAAAGATATGCAAAACACAGAAGAAGATGCGCAAAACACAGAAGAAGTGAAGAAAGACATAAGATTCGTAAAACACAGAAGATGAACAAAACATAGAAGATGCACAAAACACAGAAGAAGCATAAAACACAGAAGAAGGGCAAAACACCGAAGAAGCACAAAACACAGAAGATGCGAAAAACAAAGAAGATGCGCAAAACACAGAAGATGCGCAAAACACAGAAGATGTGCAAAAGACAGAAGATGCGAAAAACACATAAGATGCGCAATACACACAAGATGCGCAAGACACAGAAGAAGCGCAAAACACAGAAGAAGTGGAGAAACACATAAGATGTGCAACACACACAAGATGCGTAAAACACAGACGAAGCGCAAAATAAAGAAGAAACTCAAAACACAGAAGATGCGCAAAACACAGAAGATACGCAATACCCAGAAGATGCGCAAAACACATAAGAAGCGCAAAACATTGGAGAAGCGGAGAAACACATAAGCTGCGCAAAACGCATAAGAAGCTCAAAACACAAAAGATGCGTAAAAACCAGAAGAAGCGCAAAACACAGAAGATGCGTAAAACACAGAAGATGCGCAAAACACATAAGATGCGCAAAACACAGAAGAAGTGGAGAAACACAGAAGATGCGCAAAACACAGAAGAAATGGAGAAACACATAAGAAGCGCAAAACACAAAAGATGAGCAAAACACAGAAGAAGCGTAAAACACAAAAGCTGCGCAAAACACAGAATATGCGCAAAACACAAAAGAAGTTGAGAAACACATAAGATGCGCAAAACACAGAAGAAGCGCAAAAGACAGAAGAAGTGGAGAAACACATAAGAAGCGCAAAACACAAAAGAAGAGCAAAACACAAAAGAAACGCAAAACACAGAAGATGCGCCAAACACAGAAGAAGTGGAGAAACATATAAGATGCGCAAAACACAGAAGAAGCGCAAAAGAGAGAAGAAGCGCAAAACACAGAAGACGTGGACAAAAACATAAGAAGCGCAAAGCACAGAAAATGCGCAAAACACAGATGATGCGCAAAACAAAGAAGAAGTGGAGAAACACAGAAGATGCGCTAAACACAGAAGAAGCCCAACACACAGAAGATGCGCAAAATACAAAAGAAGTGGAGAAACACATAAGAAGCGCAAAACACAAAATAAGCGCAAAACACATAAGATGTGCAAAACATAGTAGAAGTGGGGAAACACAGAAGATGTGCAAAACACAGAAGAAGGGTAGAAAGACATAAGATGCGCAAAACACAGAAGAAGCGCAAAACACAGAAGATGTGCAAAACACAGAAGAAGCGCAAAACACAGAAGAAGGGGAGAAACGTAGAAGATGCGTAAAACATAGAAGAAGCGCAAAACAGAAGAAGATGCACGAAACACACAAGATGCGCAAAACACAGAAGAAGTGGAGAAACACATAAGATGAGCAAAACGTAGAAGATGCGCAAAACACAGAAAAAGTGCAAAACACAGAAGATGCGCAAGACACAAAAGAAGCTCAAAACACAAAAGAAATGCAAAACACAGAAGATGCGTAAAACACAGAAGATGCGCAAAACACCGAAGATGCGCAAAACACAGAAGAAGTGGAGAAACACATAAGAAGCACAAAACACAAAAGAAGCGCAAAAGACAGAAGAAGCGTAAAACATAGAAGAAGTGGAGAAACATAGAAGATGCGCAAAACAGAAAAGATGCGCAAAACACAGAAGAAGCGCAAAACGCAGGAGAAGCGCAAAACACAGAAGAAGCGTAAAACACAGAAGAAGCGCAGAAGACAGAAGAAGCGCAAAACACAGAAGAAGTGATAAACACATAAGATGCGCAAAACACAGAAGAAGCGCAGAAGACAGAAGAATCGCAAAACATAGAAGAAGTGAAGAAACACAGAAGATGCGCAAAAGACAGAAGATGCGCAAAATAAAAAAGATGCGTAAAACACAAAAGAAGCGCAAAACACATAAGACGCGCAAAACACAGAAGATGCGCAATACACAGAAGATGCGCAAAACACAGAAGATGCGCAAAACACAGAAGATGCGCAAAACTCAGAAGATGCGCAAAACACAGAAGGTGCATAAAACACAGAAGAAGTGCAGAAACACATAAGAAGCGCAAAACACAGAAGATGCGCAAAACACAGAAGATGCGCAAAACACAGAAGATGCACAAAACACAGAAGGTGCATAAAACACAGAAGAAGTGGAGAAACACATAAGAAGCGCAAAACACTGAAGATGCGCAAAACACAGAAGAATCGCAAAACACAGAAGCTGCATAAAACACAAAAGATGCGCAAGACACGGAAGAACCGCAAAACACAGAAGATGGGCAAAACACAGAAGAAGCGCAAAACACAGAAGAATCGCAAAACACAAAAGATGCGCAAAACACAGAAGATGCGCAAAAAACATAAGAAGTGGAGAAACACATAAGATGCGCAAAACATAGAAGATGCGCAAAACACAGAAGAAGTGAAAAACACAGAAGAAGCGCAAAACACAGAAGATACGCAAGACACAGAAGATGCGCAAAACACAGAAGAAGTGGAGAAACACAGAAGATGCGCAAAACACAGAAGAAGAGAAAAAGACAGAAGAAGCGGAGAAACAAATAAGAAGCGCAAAACACAGAAGAAGCGCAAAACACAGAAGACGCGCAAAACACAAGAAGCGCAAAACACAAAAGAAGCGCAAAACACAGAAGATGCGCAAAACACAAAAGAAGCAAAAAACACAGAAGATGCGACAAACACAGAAGATGCGCAAAACACAAAAGAAGCGCAAAACACAGAAGATGCGCAAAACACAAAAGATGCTCAAAACACAAAAGACGTGCAAAACACAAAAAAAGCGCAAAGCACAGAAGATGCGAAAAACACAGAAGATGCGCAAAACACAGAAGAAGCGCAAAACACAGAAGAAGTGGAGTAACACATAAGATTCGCAATACACACAAGATGCGCCAAACACAGAAGTAGCGCAAAACAAAGAAGAAACTCAAAACACAGAAGATGCGCAAAACACAGAAGATGCGCAATACACAGAAGATGCGCAAAACACAGAAGAAGCACAAAACACAGAAGAACTGGAGAAACACATAAGCTTCGCAAAACGCAGAAGAAGCGTAAAAAACAGAAGAAGCGCAAAACGCAGAAGAAGCGTAAAACACAAAAGATGCGCAAAACAAAAAAGAAGTGGAGAAACACAGAAGATGCGCAAAACACAGAAGATGCGCAAAATACAGAAGATGCGCAAAACACAAAAGAAGTGGAGAAACACAAAAGCTGCGCAAAACGCAGAAGAAGCGTAAAACACAGAAGAAGCGCAAAACCCAGAAGAAGCGCAAAGCACAGAAGAAGCGCAAAACCCAGAAGATGCGCAAAACACAGAAGATGCGCAAAACACAAAAGAAGTGGAGAAACACAGAAGATGCGCAAAACACAGAAGAAGCGCAAAAGACAGAAGAAGTGGAGAAACACATAAGTAGCGCAAAACACAAAAGATGCGCAAAACACAGAAGAAGCGCAAAACACAGAAGAAGTGGAGAAACACATAAGATGCGCAAAACATAGAAGATGCGCAAAACACAGAAGAAGCGCAAAACACAGAAGAAGTGCAAAACACAGAAGATGCTCAAAACACATAAAAAGCGCAAAACACAGAAGATGATGCTCAAAACACAAAAGAAGAGCAAAACACAGAAGATGCGCAAAACACAGAAGTTGCGCAAAACATAGAAAAAGCACAAAAGATAGAAAAAGCGTAAAACACAGAAGATGCGCAAAACACAGAAGAAGCGCAAAACACAGAAGATGCGAAAAACACAGAAAATGCGCAAAACACAGAAGATGCGCAAAACACAGAAGAGGTGGAGAAACACATAAGATGTGCAAAACAAAGAAGAAGCTCAAAACACAAAAGAAGTGCAAAAAAATGAAGATGCGCAAAACACAGAAAAAGCGCAAAACACAGAAGAACCTCAAAACACAGAAAATGCGCAAAACACAGAAAAATCCCAAAACACAGAAGATGCTCAAAACACAGAAGATGTGCAAAACACAGAAGTTGCGCAAACTCAGAAAAAGGGGAGAAAGACATAAGATGGGCAAAACACAGAATAAGCGCAAAACACATAAGAAGCGAAAACACATAAGAAGCGCAAAACACAGAAGAAGTGCAAAACACAGAAGATGCGCAAAACACAGAAGAAGCGCAAAACACATAAGAAGCGCAAAACACATAAGAAGCGCAAAACACAGAAGATGCGCAAAACACAGAAGATGCGCAAAACACAGAAGATGCGCAAAACACAGAAGAAGCGCAAAACACAGAAGAAGCGCAAAACACAGAACATGCGCAAAACACAGAAGATGTGCAAAACAAAGAAGATGCGCAAAACACAGACAGAAGGAGCGCAAAACACGGAAAAAGGGGAGAAAGACATAAGTTGCTCAAAACACAGAAGATGCACAAAACACAGAATATGCGCAAAACACAGAACATGCGCAAAACACAGAAAAAGGGGAGAAAGACATAAGATGCGCAAAACATAGAATAAGCGCAAAACACATAAGAGGCGCAAAACACATAAGAAGCGCAAAACAGAGAAGATGTGCAAAACACAGAAGATGAGAAAAACACAGAAAATGCGCAAAATACAGAAGATGCGCAAAACACAGAAGAAGTGCAAAACACGAAAGAAGTCGAGAAACACATAAGATGTGCAAAACACAGAAGGTGCGCAAAACATAGAAGATGCGCAAAACACAGAACATGCGCAAAACACAGAAGATGAGCAAAACACAGAAAATGCGCAAAACACAGAAGATGCGCAAAACACAGAACATGCGCAAAACACAGAAGATGCGAAAAACACAGAAGAAGTGCAAAACACAGAAGAAGTGGACAAACACATAAGATGTGCAAAACACAGAAGATGCGCAAAACATAGAAGAAGCGCAAAACACAAAAGAAGTGCAAAAAAATGAAGATGCGCAAAACACAAAAAAAGCGCAAAACACAGAAGAAGCTCAAAACACAGAAGATGCGCAAAACACAGAAGAAGTGCAAAACACCGAAGATGCGCAGAACACAGAAGAAGCGCAAAACACATAAGAAGCGCAAAACAAAGAAGAAGCGCAAAACACAGAAGATGTGGAAAGCACAGAAGATGTGCAAAACACAAAAAATGCGCAAAACACAGGAGATGCGCAAAACACAGAAGATGTGCAAAACACAAAAAATGCGCAAAACACAGGAGAAGCGCAAAACACAGAAGAAACGATTACATAAAAGATTCGCAAAACACAGAAAAAGCGCAAAACACAGAAGAAGCACAAAACACAGAAGATGCGGAAAACACAGAAAAATCCCAAAACACAGAAGATGCGCAAAACACAGAACATGCGCAAAACACAGAAGATGAGCAAAACACAGAAAAAGGGGAGAAAGACATAAGATGCACAAAACATAGAATAAGCGCAAAACACATAAGAAGCGCAAAACACAGAAGATGCGCAAAACACAGAATAAGCGCAAAACATAGAAAATGCGCAAAACACAGAAGAAGGGGAGAAAAACAGAAGATGCGCAAAACACAGAATAAGAGCAAAACACAAAAGGTGCGCTACACACAGAAGATGCTCAAAACACAGAAAAAGGGGAGAAAGACATAAGATGCGCAAAACACAGAATAAGCGCAAAACACATAAGAAGCGCAAAACACATAAGAAGCGCAAAACACATAAGAAGTGCAAAACACAGAAGATGCGCAAAACACAGAAGAAGCGTAAAACACATAAGAAGCGCAAAACACAGAAAAAACGCAAAACATAGAAGATGTGCAAAACACAGGAGAAGCGCAAAACACAGAAGAAGAGCAAAACACAGAAGAAGCCCAAAACACAGAAGATGCGCAAAACACAGAATATGCACAAAGGGGAGAAAGACATAAGATGCGCAAAACACAGAAGATACACAAAACACAGAATATGCGCAAAACACAGAACATGCGCAAAACACAAAAGATGCGCAAAACACAGAAAAAGGGGAGAAAGACATAAGATGCGCAAAACAAAGAATAAGCGCAAAACACATAAGAAGCACAAAACAGAGAAGATGCGCAAAACACAGAAGAAGCGCAAAACACAGAAGATGCACAAAACACAGAAAATGCGCAAAACACAGAAGATGCGCAAAACACAGAACAAGGGGAGAAAGACATAAGATGCGCAAAACACAGAATAAGAGCAAAACACAAAAGATGCGCAACACACAGAAGATGCGCAAAACACAAAAGATGCGCTATACACAGAAGAAGCGCAAAACACAGAAGATGCGCAAAACACAGAAGAAGGGGAGAAAGACATAAGATGCGCAAAACACAGAATAAGAGCAAAACACAAAAGATGCGTAACACACAGAAGATGCGCAAAACACAGAAAATGCGCAAAACACAGAAGATGCGCAAAACACAAAAGATGCGCAAAACACATAAGAAGTGCAAAACACAGAAGTGGAGAAACACAGAAGATGCGCAAAACGCAGATGAAGTGGAGGAACAGAGAAGATGCGCAAAACAACAAAGATGTGCAAAACACAGAAGCAGCGCAAAACATAAAGGATGAACAAAAGACAGAAGAAGCGCAAAACGCAGAAAATGCGCAAAACACAGAAGATTCGCAAAACACAAAAAAAGGGGAGAAAGACAAAAGATGCACAAAACACAGAAGATGCGGAAAACACAGAAAAAGGGGAGAAAGACATAAGATGCGCAAAACACATAAGAAGCGCAAAACACATAAGAAGCGCAAAACACAGAAGATGCGGAAAACACAGAAGATGCGCAAAACACAGAAGAAGCAAAAAACACAGAAGAAGCGCAAAACACAGAACAAGCGCAAAACACAGAAGATGTGCAATACAAAGAAGATGCGCAAAACACAGAAGATGCGCAAAACACAGAAGATTCGCAAAACACAGAAGAAGCGCAAAACACAGAAGTTGCGTAAAACACAAAAAAAGCGCAAAACAAAGAAGAAGATGCGCAAAACACAAAAGAAGCGCAAAACACAGAAGATGCGCAAAACACAGAAGATGCGCAAAACACAGAAAATGCGCAAAACACAGAAGATGCACAAAACACAGAAAAAGGGGGAGAAAGACATAAGATGCGCAAAACACAGAATAAGCGCAAAACACATAAGAAGCGCAAAACACATAAGATGTGCAAAACACAAAAGAAGCGCAAAACACAGAAGATGCGCAAAACACAGACGATGCGCAAAACAAAGAAGATGCGCAAAACACAGAAAATGCGCAAAATACATAAGATGCACAAAACACATAAGAAGCGCAAAACACAGAAGATTCGTAAAACACAGAAGAAGTGAAAAACACTCAAGATGCGCAGAACACAGAAGAAGGGGAGAAACAAGTAAGATGTACAAAACACAGAAGAAGCAAAATACACAAAAGATGCGCAATACACAGAAGAAGCGCAAAACTCACAAGACGCGCAAAATACAGTAGAAGCGCCAAACACAGAATAAGTGCAAAACACAGAAGTAGGGGAAAAACACAGAAGAATCGCAAAAAACAGAAGAAGCGCAAAACACAGAAGAAGCAGAAAACACAGAAGATGCGCAAAACACAGAAGATGCGCAAAACACAGAAGATGTGCAAAACACACAAAATAGAAAAACACATAAGAAGCGTAAAACACAGAAGAAGTGGAAAAACACAGAAGAAGCGCAAAACACTGAAGAAGTGCAAAACACTGAAGAAGCGCAAAACACATAAAAGGTGCAAAACACAAAAGTTGCGAAAAACAAAGAAGATGCATAAAACACAGAAGAAGCTCAAAACACAAAATAAGTAGAGAAACAAAGAAGATGCGCAAAACACAGAAGAAGCGCAAAACGCAGATGAACTGGAGGAACAAAGAAGATGCGCAAAACAACAAATATGTGTAAAACACAGAAGCAGCGCAAAACATAAAAGATGCGCAAAACACAGAAGACGCGCAAAACACATAAAATGCGCAAAACACAAAAAAAGCGGAGAAAGACAAAAGATGCGCAAAACACAGAAGATACGCAAAACACAGAAAAAGGGGAGAAAGACATAAGATGTGCAAAACACAGAATAAGCACAAAACACATAAGAAGCGCAAAACACATAAGAACCACAAAACACAGAAGAAGCACAAAACACTGTAGAAGCGCAAAACACTGAAGATGCGCAAAACAAAGAAGAAGCGCAAAACACAGAAAATGCGCAAAATACATAAGAAGCACAAATCACAGAAAAAGGGGAGAAAGACATAAGATGCGCAAAACACAGATTAAGCACAAAACACAGAAGAAGGGCAAAACACAGAAGAAGCGCAAAACACAGAAGATGCGCAAAACACAGAAGAAGCAAAACACACAGAAGAAGCGCAAAACACACAAGATGCGCAAAACACAGAAGAAGCGCAAAACACAAAAGATTCGCAAAACACAGAAGAAGGGGAGAAAGACATAAGATGCACAAAACACTGAATAGGAGCAAAATACAAAAGATGCGCAATACACAGAAGATGCGCAAAACACAGAAAATGTGCAAAACACAGAAGATGCGCAAAACACAAAAGATTTGCAAAACACAGAAGATGCGCAAAACACAAAAAAGCGCAAAACACAGAAAAAGCCCGAAATAGAGAAGAAGATGCGCAAAACACAGAAGAAGCGCAAAACACCAAAGATGCGCAAAACACAGAAGAAGCGTAAAACACAGAAGATGCGCAAAACACAGAAGATGCACAAAACACAGAAAAAGGGGAGAAAGACATAAGATGTGCAAAACACAGAAGAAGCGCAAAACACATAAGAAGCGTAAAACACAGAAGAAGCACAAAACACAGAAGATGCGCAAAACACAGAAGATGGGCAAAACACAGAAGATGCGTAAAGCATAGAAGAAGCGCAAAACACAGATGAAACACAAAACACAGAAGAAGCGCAAAACACTGAAGATGCGCTAAACAAAGAAGAAGCGCAAAACACAGAAAATGTGCAAAATACATAAGATGCGCAAAACACAGAAAAAGGGGAGAAAGACATAAGATGCGCAAAACACAGATTAAGCGCAAAACACATAAGAAGCGCAAAACATATAAGAAGCGAAAAACACAGAAGAAGCGCAAAACACAGAAGATGCTCAAAACACAGAAGAAGCGCAAAACACAGAAGAAGCGCAAAACACAGAAGATGCGCAAAACACAGAAGAAGCGCAAAACACAGATGAAGTGGAGGAACAACGAAGATGCGCAAAACACAAAAGGAAATGGAGAAACACATAAGATGCACAAAACACAGAAAAACGGCAAAACACAGAAGAAGCGCAAAATACAGAAGAAGTGGAGAAACACAGAAGATGCGGAAAACACAGAAGAAGCGCAAAACGCAGAAGATGGGCGAAACACTGAAGATGTGCAAAACACATAAGATGCGCAAAACACAGAAGATGCGCAAAACACAGAAGAAGGGCAAAGCACAGAATAAGGGCAAAACAATAAGATGCGCAAAACACAGAAGAAGCGCAAAACACAGAGGAAGAGCAAAACACAGAAGATGCGCAAAACACAAAAGATGTGCAAAACACAGAAAATGCGCAAAACACAGACGATGCACAAAACACAGAAGATGCGCAAAACACAGAAGATGCACAAAACACAGAAGAAGCGAAGAAGCGCAAAACACATAAGATGCACAAAACACAGAAGATTCTCAAAACACAGAAGAAGCGCAAAACACAGAAGAAGCGCAATACACAGAAGAAGCGCAAAACACAGAAGAAGCACAAAACACAGAAGATGCGAAAAACTAAGAAGATGCACAAAACACAGAAGAAGCGCAAAACACAGAAGAAGCGCAAAACATAGAAGATGTGCAAAACACAGAAGAAGCGGAAAACACAGAAGAAGCGCAAAACACAGAAGAAGCGCAAAATACAGATGAAGTGGAGAAACATAGAAGATGCGCAAAACACAGAAGAAGCACAAAACACAGAAGATGCGCAAAACACAGAAGAAGCGCAAAACACAGATGAAGTGGAGGAACAGAGATGATCCACAAAACACAGAAGATAAGCAAAACACAAAAGAAGTGGACAAACACATAAGATGCACAAAACACAGAAGAAGCGCAAAACACAGAAGATGCGCCAAACACAGAAGTTGCGCAAAACACATAAGATGCGCAAAACACAGAAGATGCGCAAAACACAGAAGAAGGGCAAAGCACAGAAGAAGTCCAAAACACAGAAGAAACGCAAAACACAGAAGATGCAAAAAACAAAGAAGATGCGCAAAACACAGAAGAAGCGTAAAGCACAGAAGATGCGCAAAACATAGAAGATGCGCAAAACACAGAAGAAGGGGAGAAAGACATAAAATACGCAAAACACAGAATAAGGGCAAAACACATAAGATGCGCAAAACACAGAAGAAGCGCAAAACACAGAAGATGCGCAAAACACAGAAGAAGCGTAAAGCATAGAAGAAGGGGAGAAAGACATAAGATGCGCAAAACACAGTCGAAGTGCAAAACACATAAAATGCGCAAAACACAGAAGATTTTCAAAACACAGAAGAAGTGCAAAACTCAGAAGAAGCGCAAAACACAGAAGATGCGAAAAACTAAAAAGATGCCCAAAACACAGAAGAAGTGCAAAATACAGAAGAAGCACAAAACACAGAAGAAGTGGAGAGACACATAAGATGCGCAAAACACAGAAGAAGCGCAAAACACAGAAGAAGTGGAGAAACCAGTGTACTGAATTTTGTGCCGTTCCGGCCGGTACCGTTCCAGCTGGAAACCAGTACCGAAACGGGCTTAAGAATGCCGGGTATAAATTTCGATCAGTATCGGCCAATTTCGGTCGGTACCGTTAATACCAAAATTTTCGGGACCGTTCTGCAAAAAACAAAAAATGCAAGGACCAATTTGCAAAAAAAAAATTCAACCCAAAATAAATCTAACCTACCCTGACTCTCACTCTCTCATCGTCTTCTCCTCCTCTCCTCGCCGACTCTCCCTCTCTCTTCGTCTCTCCCTTCCGCCGTCCGGACTCCCGCGTGTGGCGTCTCCGGCTTGCCTCGCTGCCTGCCTCGCCTCGCCTCGGGCCTTCAACCGTCGTCCACACCCGAAGACGTCCACCGCACACCGTCTTCGCCTCACCGTGACCGCACACCGCACGCCGTCTTCGCCTCCTCATGCACACCGTTTTCGTCCCCCTCGTGCTCACTGTTAGGGGTTCTCCACCGCACACCATCCGGCCTTCTCCTTCATCCATCAGTGAAGACCGATTGATTTTTGAAATTTGTTTAATTTTTCATGGCATTTTGAAATTTATGATTGTTTGATTGTGTTGGTTTTTAATAATGGTGGATTTGAGGTGAAAAAATGGTATAATGTGTTGGAATTGGGGGAAAGCTTTCGGTGGGCACTGACAAATCCGAATGGATTTGGGCAAAAATAGGGAAGTAGATTTTGTTGTTGATTTCGGTTGGATTGGGAAATTGTTGGGGTTTGGATTTTGATGATTTCTGTTGGAGACTTGGAGTTGTAATTTTTGTGATTTGTTTTGTGAGTTATTGGATTAAACCGAAAGTGGAAGTTTGAAATTGGAATTTGGAAATGAATTTTAGCAAATTGCATTTTGGAATTGAAAATTGAAATTGGATTGGAAATTATATTTGGAATTAGAATTGAGATTGAAATTGAATTTTGGACTATTTTGCAATTTTTAAAAAGTTTATGAACTATTTTATAAATTTAAAAAATATCCCGAAACGGTACCCGGTACCGACCGGTACCGGTACAGTTCCGTTCCAAAGTCCAATCCGGTACCAAGTCCGATACGGTATTCAGAATATTGATTTAGGCCCATTTTCTCGATCTATGTGTTTGATGGTGCAAAGCTATAAAGGGTTTAAGGCAGAGTTGCTAATTAAGAATTAGAAAATGGGAATTCCGGCTTAAGTGAGGTCGTGGGTTTGAACCGCTTTTATGTATGCAGCTGTTTAAAATTTTGGGTCAGAACTTTGCCTCCTGCAAGGGACCTACCCGGCTCAAGCAGAGATTAGTCAAGGTGTAGATGGCTTAAAAATGTCTTTGCATAATTGAAACCCTCCTAGGACACTTCGTGAAAAACAAAAAAAAAAAGAAAATGAGAATCGGAGGATTCTTTGATTCTAGCTTGTGGGTGTGTGAATTTTTGATCTTGTTGAATCTTTTTGTCCTCTCTTTCATGATATCTCTGTGTTGTTGTTGTGTTGTTGGTTAAGATAACATCTCTTGTAAACATCTACTTTCTGATTTAACTTGTTTCTGGTGAATTTAGAGTTAGTGAATTCAATAACTACTTAACAAGCAAATAGCAAAAATAATAAAAAAAACAACTAATTGATCTATTCTGAAGCAAAAAAAAAGCACCGTTACAGGAACAAGTCTCAAGCCATCATATCCTTCCAATTTGCTTGCATATTTGGGTCTTCTCAATTCGTGTGTCTTGAGTTCTTAATGGTCTTCTAAGATTATCACCAACTCCTCTACATCTTCCTATGTAGCATCTTCTTTTGGATGCTTCTTCCACTATACCAGACCTTCTTCAACTCAGCTTCACCATTATCAGCCACTGATGGCCTTAGCAGCATGTACATTAGCTTTGAGCTGTTGCAGGAGAGCATTACGTGTTGCTAATGATTGATCCACTTCGTTCACAACAGAAGAGTACTGATAAATAGAACCTTGTTTTTATGGTTTTTCTTTCTTTCGGCACTCTGAACATAGGGACCAAGTTCTTCAAATGGATTTTCTCTGCAAAGTCCAAATCTTCAACGAATGTTCTTTGGTTCTTGGAAATTTTGACTTTAAATTGCAATTTTTTTCGTAAGTTCAAAACAAAACAAAATAAAATAAGATTTATTGTATTTTTCTTTTTCGCAAGCTAGGGATGGAAATGGAAGAAGGCAAGAAAGAGACATAGCGATATAGAAGTGAGCTCCCTGAGAGAATCGTCGACGCAATGACTCAGCTCGGTGGACCTGACAACGGCCAGTAGGTAGTGTTTCTCTATCTTTTTACAATTGCTACAAAGAGAGGCCACAACCCTTGGCGGATCGAGTTGGCCCAGAAGGGAAGTGCCAGTAGAAATAAAGAATACTAGAAGCTTAAAGAAATCAAGAACAGAAATAAAAATATATGTAAATATATCATGGTCAACACTACAATATTGTATCACCTTACGCAATAAGCTCATATCCTTGGAGGTTGCCAGTTTTCTGTAAACAAGCCAAACTCGACCAGATAAGGCCCTTAGCACTACATAGTACGGACAACTACGATATACTAAAATATATAACTTTCTCTACATGTACTTGTACCAAGAAAAGCAGAACTCTACACCTACACATCCACACACGTACATAATCGATTTGTTCTTTTATTCCCTTTTTACTAAACATGATAATAATAGTTAATTCCCAGAGGACATTAGACTTTGTTTTTTAAAAGGGTATTGTGCCATTGCGGTATCTTGACTTGTTTCATCCAACATAATCTTGAAGACAAATCGGGTAGTGCCCGTGCACATCTTTGGTAGGTGTCGACATACGTTTTGCCATCGATCTCCTTGAGCCTTCTATATCGAGAAGGCAAAGCAATAAAAATAACAAGAAGTTGGTTAAAGCTTATGTCCACTATAGACTCTCTGCAATCCACTAACGATATAATGGAGCTCTACTCGCCTATTGGTCTTCTTTTATTGTATCCTTTTTCCATAAAGGCAATGATTAAAATAATTCACCTAACTTTGAATGGTAGTATAATATATGTATTATTTTACCATCGTTGAGAGACGTCTGGTGCTTGAGGTGGGCAAATTTTGTTTACTTGAAAAGAGGCCACTCATGTGGAGCCAAGCTTCTCCAATTTTGGTGGAATCCTATGGCTGTGATGTGCAGCTTCCATGAACATACCATACGTGTGTGTGGGTATAAATGTGCAACTTTTTGCAACAGTAGCCTACATGTCATTGGACATATATACTCGAGGGTGTTGACCAATTACGTTTAGGTAGAGTGCAAAAACCTGAAAGTTCACATAACTTTCGACATTTGGGTCATATTTTTTCTTTGTGGCCATTTCTTGTTTGCTTGGACCTGTCAACACAAAGTGACACCCAATTTTACACGATCCTTTGCATGTGGTCCTAAAACTCTTACCGCTACATATAGGAATTGTTTGCCACCTTATCGTGGAACAACTTCCGATAAAGATTTGGCATATATTTGTAGGTTATACATATTGATTCGGGTTTGGGAATGCTATATGTCGTGTTAGGTTCGAGTACGACAACATTACTACTACTGCTAACTCTTTAAAAAAATAAAAAGGAAGGTCCATACTCCATAGTAACCGTAATAATGTTCAGTTAGATACATGAATCCTCATTCATGCCTCAAATCAAGTGTTTGTCAACTTGTGATCATCTCAACCTTCGTAATCTCGGGTTATTGACAAAGCAAATGTAAGTGTAAAAGAAGGAAATTACACAACACTTAATTAAGTTTATATTGTATATAATTACCATAAAATCAATATAATTAATTAATTAATTAAATTATATAAATATGACAATTTCTAGCTTCATTCCTTTTTCTTGCAATATTGCTAAGGATGACCTAGTCTACAATTACAAACTTCTAAGTAGAATTCAATTGGATGGAAGTGGAAATTGTTTGTTAACAGATTTCCAGATTGAACTTGCATGGTTAATATCGTGCTTATGACAACCTGATTGAGATTGTTAAAGGCACCGCCTAGTAAGTTGGTCCCAAAAACCTAACAAATCATACAGTTAACAAATTAGACAAAATCTTAATGATTATCATATTTCATTTAAAGGAGAACAAATTAATTATATGATAGTGCCGCCAAGCCTATGACAAGATGCTGGTCCCAATGCGTAATTTTTGTGAATCCACTATACTTATATTTTATGTAATAAGCAACCAACAGTTGTAGTTGAAATATGTTTCAAAATATTAAAGAAATTGTACAAGTAAAGCAAATTAGAAGCCAATTAGGTGTTCTTATAAACAAATGTAGGCATGTGGCTTAGAAAACTTGCGTATGCATTTGTCTCACTAAATAAGGAGACCAAAAGGCCAAGATGATTCCTTTTTGTAGCCAAAAAAGAAATCAAAGTTGGGAAGAAATGGACTAATAACAAATAAAAGAGGCCAAAGTGGAAATAGACAGACATTGATGTTGATAGCCACCTTAGGAGCTAGCAAGTTATTTGCATAGGTCAAGGAAGATATTGCTTTCATAAAAATGGAAGAAAAAAATATTTTGCTAAAAAAATAACAAAAAATATTGATGGCCCATTATTAAGTTTACTAATTATTGGTTGAACCTATAAATTATATATTAATTAGTGAGAGAATTAGGGTTACATATCAATTAATTTTATCTTCTAAAGAGGTAAAGAGAACAATTAACACTAAGAGAGAAAAGAGGAATATTGTGTTTTTTGATGCTTGATGAAAACAAATTTACTTTAAGGTGTATCAAGTGGAAATTGAGATAAATTTTCTCATTTTTTTGGTTGGTATGAAAAAGAGAGTATAATTCAAGAAATTAACCTTCAAGGAGAGCAAAGTTGTTAGAGCTAATGTTTGTGATGGTGTACCCTACTTTATGTCTTTCATTGACAACCATTCAAGAAAAGTCTAGTTTTATTATTTAAAATATAAAGATCAAGTTCTTAATGCTTTTATATAATTTCAGGATATGATAGAGAGACATACAAGGAAAAAATTAAAATGCATTTAAAATGATACTAATGGTAAGTATAGAGGCCATTTGATACCTATTATAGATCACAAAGCATTTTACATAGAAAGAAACCTTCTAAAATTTAACAATTAAATGGTTTAGATGAAAGAATGACAAAACTATAGTTAAGAGAGTCAAATGTTTGCATTTAAAGTAAAAGTTACCAAAAACCACTTTTTAGTGAAGTATATTAACTATTGCACATGTGATTAATATGTTTACTAATTATGCATTAAATGGTGATGTTCCTGACATGGTTTGGTTTAAAAAGAACGTTTCATATGATCATTTGTGTGTTTTCGGTTGTAAGGCATTTACATATCTTTCAAAGGATGAGAAATTGAATTTAGATTCCTAAAGGCACGATGCATCTTTCTTGGTTATAATCAAGATGAATTTGAGTACTAGTTGTATGATCCAATTAAGAAAAAACTTTTTAAGAGTAGATTTGTAGTATTAATGGAAGATCAAACCAGAAAGGTGGATAACACAAAGTATAAAGGTAATAGTACCTCTACGAGTATGGACCTATTTCTTATTGGAGATGATACAGATAATTAAGGTCGATTCTTGCAACTTGTTCACTAGTAACTTCACTTAGGAGGCCTATCAAAGAACATCATGTCACTATATAATTTACTAATAAGCATATATAATTGACTGATGGTAGAGACCCTAAATATTGTAAGGAGGTTATAGAGAGTAATTATAAGGAAAAATGAGTTGATGTTAGGAAAGATGAAATGAACTTTGCGTGAAAATCATACCTTTGAATATGTGAAATTATACAAAAGTAGCAAAACCTTAAACAACATGTTATGATAATATTGCTCCTCATTCACAATATAAGGCTAAATTAGTTGTAAAGGGTTTTAGTTAATAAAAAGGTTTGTTGCTTATATTAGCAAGGAGGAGTAATTTCTCAGCAATCTAAGGCTGCAAAAAGTTTTTATTTATTAATTATAGAAGTTGAGTTTATTGCAGTGATTGGACCATGTAAAAATTTTGGCAAATAACATAAAAAAGCCCCTGTAATATACCTAATTATTCAGCTTAGCCCCTATGTTTTGGATTCGTTCATTTTAGCCCCTATATTTTTTATTCTCATTCAAAATTACCAATTTGGTCTTTTTGGACAAATTTGTCCTTGGGTTATTCAAATACAGAGTTTTTTAAAAAACGGTATTTGTAGGCAACGCACATACATGTACAACTTAGGTAGTTCCATATAAATCCATGTGGGCCCCGCTGAAGTGTTTTAAAAAAAGAAAAGAACCCTAGTTTAAAAAGTATGTCGGTGCAGTTGGAGCAACTTCACTGCAAGTGGTAAATATCAATGTCTTTTGCGAAAAAACCCTAAAAGCATGTCGGTGAACTTGGAGACCGTATCATGTACTGGTAAAGTGCAACCGAAATAAAGCATTCATAGAAGTTCTTCACTCTTGTCAGCGCTATTGGATTAAAAAAAGGTAAGTTCATCAATCTTACTGGCTGCCCTTTTCTTTAATTTACTTCCATCACCAAAGTAGGCAACCAACAAAGCTTATCTATCATCACCGTCCCTTGATTTCATCAAGTTAGGTCAACATAAATATCTCCCAGGACCATGTTTTTGAAGGTTCGTATCTTCAATTTCATTGACCGTATCATGTTCTTTGAGCAATTTTTGTAGTTAAAATTTATTTTAAAAAATAATAATTATCCATTTAATTAGATTAATAATAGTTTATGAATTTTAATTAAACTCAAAAAACATAATATAAACTCTAATTTATTGAAAATAACTACAACCAGTTAAAATTCAACAATAATATCTTTTGTTTAATAAGTTACAAATTAGTGTATTTTATTCAATCGATATCATTTTAAGTTTAAACCCAAAAAAGACGCTAAATTATCATGTTAAAAATAATGCATTGTTTACGTAAATATTAATGTGTATTTGTAGGATGAATCAAAAGCCACAATATATTCTGGAGATACATTATGGTGGTACGTATGAGATCGGAGGCAGATGGAAGAAGTATATCGGTGGTGACACATGTTACATGGAGCTAAACAATCTAGACATGTTGGGTTACTACAGGTTCATGAG
>JANKOE010000204.1:12200817-12212334 GCA_026284465.1 Erythroxylum citrifolium
CAACTTTCGCTACGGTTTTTTTGAACCGTCGCAATTGTTTTGTTCTTCACCGACGGATTTACTAATACCGTCGCTATGTACATGCCATTAGGTATCCGTCGGCAAAATACCGTCGGTGATTTCAATTTTTCTTGTAGTGTCTTAATATGTTGTATCACTCTTAATAATTTTCATTTGTAATAAATAAGAGTTGAGATGTCCTAAGAAAGAATGTACAGGAAGATTCCTTTTTTTGGAAAGTACTACATTTAAATGCACAAAGTAAACAGATACACAAACCTGCAATTCAGTTTACCAGTGTTCCATACTTAAATTCAATTAGTTTTAAACATAATCAAATCATCCATAAGTATTCTCACTAAATAAGGTTAAGGTCTAAAGACTAATGTAAGCTATACAAATTCCCCATATCCATCTCAAAATAGAAGTGCCCTTCAGACGCCAAATATGAATGTCCATATGCCAAAAATTGTTGGTCTATGCCTCACAATCAATCGATTAGTTGTAGTTTAGTGAAACATAATTTAAAGGTATTTTTTATCTTGTACATGTTTAGATGTATATGATAAAGTCTATGAGATAATTATACATTGTAAATGAAATTATAATTATGTGATTCATATTGCTTTTTTGTATTATTCCTAAATTGTTCCTATTCATTTTTCTACTAAGATTGGACATTAATATTAAGTTAAAAAAACTAGTAATGATATGTTTTTCCTTATGAAGGAAGTAGTCAATCTCATAAATTAAATGATGAAGATATTTAAACAACTGTTTATGTGCTTATTAGAGAACAGGTGCACTGGACTGACCTGATATGAGAAATCCATTTGAAACATTACTTATATGTATATGAAAATTCTCATTGTGATGATTGTATAAGTGATCCTTTGACTTGAGGTCTTCAAAGTTATCTTTATAGGGATTTCTATATTTTGATACTACTTATGACCTATTCTAACCATAAGTTGTTCATTTGTTATCCATTAGATGTGGAATGAACTATAAAGAGATATTTGAGTGATCAAGGTAGGATTCATCACTCTAAAATAATTAGGAAGAATGTTTTGTGGTTCTTGATTAGTATGGATTCAAAAAATCCTTAGCTAAGGTAGAATGACGTTTTGTAAATAGTTTACAAATGTCATTAAGAATCGATAACTAATGGCAAAGAACTACAATGATTGGTCAATACCACTTTGAGTGGCCATGATGTGTTGCTAGACTTTAATCTTGATTTATAATTATAAATTATTTAATTAGAGAATTAAAGATAAATTAAAAGGATTTTTAATTTATCTAATTCTAATTATGAATTAGAATTATCATTTATAATCATTGCATCATATTTGAGAACCTTATAGGTCTCACATAAAGAACGAGTTGAAGAGAGCAAAGAAATTTCAATTAAGTTGGACTTGATTGTAATTAAAGTTTGAGAATCTTTATAATTAAATATGAGATATTTAATAAACAAGTATCAATATGAAATATTGGATTTCATTTGGGTATAATTGGTATTTAATTATAATTATTTGTAATTCTAATTAAATTTTAATTGAAATTATAATTTAATTTCAATTAAATTACTAAAATGTCCAAAACTTACTATTAATAGGCTTAAGCTCTAATAGAGTTACTTCTTGCTTAAACCTCTCTGTAAGAGTAATAGCATTCTTTCAACCTGCTCTGTGGATACTATTAGAGGTTGAATACTTTTGCGACTATAGTAGTTAAGATGAACCGATTTCAGAAACAGTTAAAGGGATATGAAAAGAAAAGGATCAAATTTCATAATCAGGTATAAATTAAGATTCATGTTTTATTATGAATTATGTATTTATCATTTTATATATTAAAATGACCTTGGTTTTTGGTAAATCAAAATATGAAAAGGTTTTATAATTATTCTGCTACAGCCGGGATCGAATCTTGTCCCAATTTTCCAATAAAAACGTGGATGAGATATTGTAATTAAATTAATTTGTGAAATAATAAAAATGTTAAATTGTTCACAAGTAGAATCATAATATGTGAATTTACTAATATTATGCAATTTTTAAAAAGCATTAATAATTAAAATTATTTTATTTTATGAAAAGTTCAAACTCGGCTAAACTCTAATTTTTGAATTTAATGAACATGATCTAAAATTTGAGTCTAAGACATGTTTGGTATTGAAAAACATCATTAAATATTTTTTTGCTTTAATAATAAAATAAAGTTAAAACCTAACAATATATCTTTATGGAAAACGTAATTACAAGATCACTACAAGAAAAGTAAGAATTAGCGATGGAAAATTACCAACAGAAAAGAAACCGTTGTAAATTACCAACGGAAAATCAATTTCCGTCGATAACATTGACGGGAAAATTTTCGTTTAGTGGCGGTAGTAATATCCATCGGTAAATATGGAGGGGAATCATCTTGGCAAAATTTGCGACGGACTTTAGCGACGGTACAAAATGCCCGTAGGTAAAGAAGGCGGGAATTGTTGGCAGGATAAAAAAGTTTTGAGTTTACCGATGGAAATTTTCTGTCGGTAAATTTTCAAGGTAAACATTGTCATTTACTTCAGTTTTAACGTTTTAAAGTAAAAGAAAACAACGTCGTTTGGTTTAAAACCAAACGACGTCATTTTCTTGTACATTAAACTCACCTGAAAGCTCTCCTCTCCTCTCCCACCCCACTTGCGTCTTCTTTTTCCTGTCGCGTCTCCTCTCGTGCGATTTTCTTCTCTCCGGTTTCTCTGACATGGACCCCTCTTCTGCTTGTCAGTGTTGTCTTCTCCAGCCACTGTCATCATGTCCTTCAGTTGAGGTATTTTTGTAGGCACTGTTATGTGTTTTTTCGTATAATGGATGAAAATTAATTTGAGTATTTGATTACTTTCGTTTATTTGTGTATTTTATGATTGGAAAACAATTTTAAGATATAAATGATATTGATAGAAGGGACAAGACGTGATTTTGGTTGTGATGTTGGGATGAATTTCTGATGTATGTAAGGTATTTGATGAAATGTCTCTTCTTTGAAAAAATAATTTCAATTTTTTATTTTCAATTCTTTTTTAGTATGAATTTCATAATTTTAGTTCTTTTACTTAAAATATGATATAACTTACATTGATATTTTTGTAATGCATTATGCTTAGATTATAGTATAATATGATATGCCTTAGTTCTAACAGGCAGACTTGCAGCCATCCATTCTACGTGTACCTCTTTTTAGAAGGAACCTATTCCTATAGTTGTGCTCATAGAATGAAAACTTACAACTATTTTGTACCTGTTAGTTTCGACTCATACATCTTATTGTTTCTAATTGGCTTGGTTAAATGATTGAATTATATATGCGACCAAGAAGAAGCTTTCGGACTATTAAATTGTTCTTTCACTAGTCCTTAGGTTGGAAAATTCTGCTTCCACTTATTACCCAAAGGCTCATAATTGGTGGTACACATATAATAAAGATATTGAATCTAAGGTAAATCTAGAGATTGAGATTTTGGATCATAGAGAGGAAATCAATTAGTTATCCATAAGCTTTCATATATTGGTCTCCTTGCATTGGATCAAAACTGTTGAAATGTCACCAGATTTTTGTTTTAACTTCCCAACCAAATGATAATGGAGGAATGCTGATCTGATAAGCGACCAACTTTTCAGCTATCTCATCCAAAACCTTCATACTACCACATGCCTATATATTTTTAGTAGGCTTACAGTCACCAATGTTGGAATTTATTCTCAACCACTAACTTTTGCATGGACACACGAGATCTGGTGTAATTCACCTTTTCATAGTTTGCTTAAGAGAATTGATGTTTGTTTGTTGATTAATTTTGATAGAGTTGTCATAAGAGTAACATAAACACACCAAGATAGATGATCTTGGTTCTGGCTTAGGCATAATATTTGGTTCTCGTCGATTATATTAAAAGAGAACATTTTGATGAAATAGTCATCAATTGTCTGAAGGGGATGGTGACTTTAAACCCATGGGTAGAGAAGAAAGGGCGAAGATGTTGTGAGACATTTGCGGACACTTCCACCCCCTCCAAATAGATTTAGACCCTTGACCCCATCAAAGTGGGCATAAGATATTATACTTATTTTATTTCTCATATAACAAAAGGGGAAAAAAAAGAAGAAGAGGTCTTATAGCTCTTCACCAAGAGAAGCTACTGAGACTAGTATTGAGTTCAACAATTTGTCCCCATTTAACACTATAATGAGTGATCTAGACATTATTATTAAAGAACAATTTCTACAGAAGAGTAGGTAAGGTTTGGAAAAAGGGTTATCTATTGTACAGTTTTCTTAGAACTAAAATCAAGTTTAATTGTAAGAAGCTATGGCCAATTACTTGAAATATGATATAACTTAACTTGGAAGTGTTAGGTCGGATGATGATTTAAGGGATATGTAACTAGATATAGGAAATAGTTTTCTAATACTTATTGAGGATATTAATTTCAATTAAGAAGCATGTAATCGAAACGAAGATAATGGTAATGATGAAAATGTGAAATATTAATTCAAAGAATGAGATATGAATTTCAGGTTGAAATACGCCACCAAAGAGAAAACATGATATAATGCGACAAAGGTTCAGACCACGATTTGGAGATGAATCAGATGTTGCAGTTGGACAAAGCATCATATTCTACAGTTGCTGCTGAATCAGATGTTATACCTTCAGCTACTAATACACTTGCAGATGAGACATCACCTTCTGTACCTGCTACTACATCATCCCCTACCCCTATACTGACAGAGTTATCAGAGGTAAACGATACCAATGAAAGAAGTGACCTCCAGCCTGGAGCTGAGGAAGCTGATGGAAGAACTTACATCACAATTGTCAACAATTTGTAAGTAAAAATACATGAAACACCATATGTTTATAATTAAGTTACGGGTTTAAATTTAAAAAATGGTATAAAATTAATTGTTTTAATATTAGGTTGATTCCATCTGGACCATGCTCAAGAAACATGACATCCAAATTCAAGAAGAAGATTGATGTTAAGGGTTATATATGGAAGAATATCTCTTAGACGACAAAGGAATTTTACTATTAGGAGTTTGAAGTACAAAAAAGTATTTTTTTATTTTTTAATTAATTTATATATATATTTTTAGATAAATATTATTACATTATAAATATTTATTGTATGTTTTTCCTTTTATTTTAGAAAGAATTATTTTGGGATTCTAAATTTGTCGCGGTCATTTATAAAGCATGGGAGAGACGAGTATGTACACGTTATCGAGACCTTATTGGTGCAATACACAAGACTAGTGTACAATCGTCTTATATTTCTGAACAAATATGGAGTCGTTGGCAGCAGTATTGGACATCACCTGAGGCAATGTCTATTTTAGAGCATAATTCTACCAATAGACGTGAAGGGTCGGGGGAGAGAGAGTCTTCCCGTATAAACTGAAGGATCTATTACCTACCGCGAACATGCAGAGAGACTTGTAAGTATCTATACTTTATATTTATATTCTGATTTTTTTACTTTGGTGTATTTGAATTTAATTTGATGTGTGAATTTTGGAATGAAAATATGTATATTATGAAGAATGATAATGTTATAAATTGTAGTTCGCTTATAACATTTTATTCAAATGCAGGAAAAGTCTATGAGCACGAAGCCTACATCCCGTCAACTCTTTTTGCACACTCACACTAAGAAGCATAATAGTGTGACCTTCGTCAACACCCGATGTAGAAAATTAAATGTATGTGAAATTTATGTTTTAATATTAATGCTTAATAATTATTACTTACTAACATAAATATTACCTTATGATAGGACCAAGTACAAGAAAGAATTCAACGACAATCTCAGCAGTCTGAAGATGTTAATGAGATTCAAACATATCTTCATGCAATGGGTGGTAAGGACTGTCGTGGATGGATATTCGACTTAGGTTCATTTGCGAACACATGTTATTCGCAATCCTCCACATCGAGTGCAGCAACATCTAGTAGGCGGTCCACACCCAACGAAGTCCATGAGCTTTGAAGTATAGTACAGACATTGGTAACTCAATTGCAACAGTTGATGGAGTACATAGCTCAGTTCCGTAATGAGGTGGCTGAGTTGAAGGAGAGGTGTAACAACTCATCGTAGCAATTAGAGCACTGCGATTACCAAATGAATAGTGTACTTGTAGTCATTGTATATGAATTACAAATAATTATTATGTACAAAATAATTTTTTTATTATCAATTAAGATAATTTTTACTTTATATCATCAATCAACTTTCTACTTTAACAAATTAAATGTTGAAACAAATCAAAATATTATATCAACGGATAACTGATAACTGTTTAAATTATGCATCACCCATAACATCATCAAATAAAATTTACGCAGGGAAATTTAAAAAAAGAGATTTTAGTAAATTTACCGACGGAAATACAAAGTTCGCCGATAATATCTATTCTATTTACCGACAAATAACTAATAACCACCGGTAATGACAACGTCAATTTACTGACGAAGTAACCAAATCTATCAGTAAGTTTGCCGACGGACATATCTTTTCCGTCGGTAACTTTATCGACCTAAGACAGCACAGAATAATTGTCGGTATATTCACCGACGGTTACATAAAATTTTTGTCGATGAATTTGCGACGGACATTTCGTGATTTGTCGCAAATTATTACCTACGGTTGTTTGTCCAACGCCTTGGTCTGTCGATAAATTCTGTCGCAAACTAAGTTTTCCGACGAAATGTGTAGATGTTTCGTTGGTAATTTCCGTCACTAAACTCCATTTTTCTTGTAGTGGATTTATATAAAAATGTTTTCATATAGAGTACATCGCAAATGTGTAACCTTCACCAGGGTATATACCCCTGTAGCCATAGGAGGCCTATGAAACCACCAACACCACTATTTCACTTGAAACTTAGAAAGGATACTTAAATGGTAAGCAAATAGGCCATATATGAGATGTAAATGCCTTTATGAATAAGAAAATCGAATTAATTTTCAAACTTAGTTTTGAATTTTGAAAATTTTGTATTAATTACAATAATAATAATCTTGCAATTGGAAAAACGTTACGTTACAAATTAGGGATAGATAGCGCCGAGCTAGCCTTGACTTGTGTATATCAAAAGAGGCAAAAATGGAGCTTGATCGGGTCATGAAAGCAGCCGAATTCTGCAGTCCCTCTTTGATGAATCAAGTTTGTGGGCCTTTCGTGATTGTTTTGGTTCCTCTTTAATTTACACTGACCTGTCTGATTTTTCTCCGTCAACTCTTCTTCTTGTCCTTTGTTTCTTGCACGCCTTTATTTCCTCACGAAGTCTTCTGTTTGTAAAATACTGTTTCAGATAAAATCAACTCACGCAGATTAACCTGACCATTAAAAACCTGTTTTTGGAGTCTTCTTTAAGAGTTCAAAACTTGCCAGGAACCTGTTTTTGTTCAATTTTTATTGCCTCTATCCTGTCTCATGAAGCAATTGCTAAAAGGGTTTTGAACGGGTACGGATCTTTTGTTTATTTTCTCCTATTTTTATTCTGTCTCACGAATCTCAGCCATCTATTATTGCATACAAGGGTTTTGAACGGGTACGGATCTTCTGTCTTATCTCTATTCTGTCTCATGAATCTCAGTCATTTATTTATTGCATAAATGTATGCAATAATGAAGCAATTGCTAAAAGGGTTTTGAATGGGTACTGATCTTTTGTTCATTTTCTCTTATTTCTGTTCTGTCTCATGAATCTCAGCCATCTATTATTGCATGCAAGGGTTTTGAACGGGTACGGTTCTTCTGTCCTATCTCTATTCTGTCTCATAAATTTTAGCCATCTATTTATTGCATAAATGTATACAATAATAAATGACTGAGATTTATGAAACAAAATAGAGATAGAAGAAAATGAACAGAAGATCTGTACCCATTCAAAACCCTTTTAGCAATTGCTTACGAACATATAGTGTCATAATTGAAATAAACATGTACCATTCTATTTTGTTTTATATTAGCTAAAAAGCAAGAGGACATGTTCGCATACATCACGCGGAGAAAGAAGGAGAGAGACAGAGGAATGTCCATTGTCCATTAACGCAAGAAAAAGTACAAGTGCCCAACAACCTCACATTGTAGAGTAATGGATGAGCAGCCCTAACCCGAGGTCTCTTGCTGGCCAAGACCACAGTCCTCTATATAATAATTGCCCACGAACGTTAGTGGAAATACTCAGGGTGCATTTTTTATTGTCCCCTTCCGTATAATTGATTAACCTATAAAATTAATTTAATACCCTACGTCACCACCATAGCATATATAGCTTATCCTCCTTATATTGTCATTCCCTATTTCCTCCACCAACATAAACAGCAAAAAAAAAAAAAGCTAGCAGACATCCAGTAACCATATATTCTCCGAGCTTCTCCACTGGACACCCTGCAAGACATGGCTCAAGACTGTACTACTGAAGCAATCTCTTCCTCTACACCATCAGTCAATTGGTGGGATCTTCACCCTGCAAGCTCTTTGTCTCCTTGGACAAACAGTAGTACGTGCAGTCCATGGCACCGGCACCCAAACCCTAGTTCCAACTCTTCTTGTGAAGATCAGGACGCTTCCATTTCTACCTCCTTCACTAATGCTTCTAATCAGTCGGGACTCTCAGTTGACGAATCCTCTCGCCAACTTGTTGACCCTGCGGCTTCCTCTGCCGAGTTTATTCCAGAGCATGCTTCCGATTGTCAGCTGTGGAGCCATGTACTCCTGTAAGTTGCATGTGGAATTTAATTCAACGTACCATGTAATGATAAACTGTAAAATATCTCTCTCTCTCTCTCTCTCTCTCTATATATATATATATATATAAATGCGAGTTTTGAGTTGTTTCTTTCCAAAGATTATATAGTTAAATCAGATCACTTATATATATGAACACTAGTAATTAGGTTTTCTTTTATTTTTTAACAAAGCCAGTGGACAAGTAGCTCAATCTTCTCCCTGGATGGATATTCTCAATCGATAAAGATAGAGAAGAGTACTTTTGTATATACTGTTCGTTGCTTTGTCTCTTCTTCACGTGACTTTAACCTGCGAAGAACTTCCTCCTGTCTCTTTTAGTATCGAGTTTCAGGGTTAATCATTCTTTTAGGTCAAGGTTCATCTTTTCATGAAAGAGCTTAAGATTGTCTTTGTCTATCCTAGCTAGTTGGCAAAAGTCGAAACCTAGCTTAAAATAATGAAAACCAAATAAGATATCTATCGTTTGTGAGACCTGTACGCCAGTAACTTTCGGAGATTTCACTTCTGCGTTGAAACTTGCAGAGGGGTTGGAGGTCACGAAGAGTTACGAAGCAATCAAGACGTTGGAGAAAACTTACTCGATGTGATGTCATCCAAGAGTAACATTTCCTCGGGAATATTTGAACCCGCTTATGACTACTTGAAGAAAATGGACAGTAACTGGGAATTTACGAGCTCCTCATCATCTTTTAATACTTTAGAAAAGCACTTGAACGGGTTTAACGAGAACTTGATTGAAAACGAAAGACTCACCAGGTTGGAAGGAAACTGGTCTATTGCACCACCCGACTCAGAAGTGACTCGCCAGTACTTTGATCCACTCACATGCAACATATCACTGACTTCTTCCTTAACTCAGTTCCTGCCTCAAACTTACAGTAATTCATGTGGAATGAGAACGAGTAGAAGTTCAGGGATCTTTCCGTGTTATAATCATGATGATCCAAAAGCAGATAGCCAACATCGGGACATTGAAGTACCTGTAACTTTTCTTCCAAAATCAGTAAGCTGTAATGATTTTGGCCAGTCAGTAGTGGGAGATAATAGCAAAATTTGTTGCGATGCCCAAGATACTACAAGCACAAGTACGAGAAAATTTACTGATATTATAAACTTCCGTAGTCGATTTACCAAACCCTCGATCGATATTCAAGTACCTAAGTCCTCCTTCAGTCCCTTGAACTGTAGAAAGCAAAGTGTTCAAGCTTCTACTGTGGTAAGTAGGCCCCTCTACAAACTAGTTTCTTACCATAATTTCATGTTCTAGTTATACAATCATCATTTTTAATAATTCTCTGTCAAACATATGCGCGTTTTGTACAGACAAGGAGAAGTCAGGGAACTACGAATGAAACAAAGAAGAAAAGATCGGAAGATGCTTCAGACACTATCCCGAAGAAACCTAAGCAAGAGACTCCTATAGTTTCATCTGTTAAGGTATGCATTTCAGAGGACAGACATTTCATGTTATACGAGTAAAAGCTGGTGCATATGCTCTGGAATTAAGTGAAAACGTACAACTTTTGTTGGTTTTCAGACACAGGCACCAAAAGTCAAGCTTGGGGACAGAATAACTACTCTTCAACAAATTGTTTCGCCATTTGGAAAGGTAACAAAAAGAATACGGTGCCCTTTTGAATTTCTCGGTATTTTATTGTTAATGGAAACTCTTGGCCCATGCTATTATTGTCTCACTTTCGGTAATGACTTGTTTCCTTCTGTTTTCAGACTGACACAGCCTCTGTGCTCTTAGAAGCAATCCAGTATATAAAATACCTGCAAGAGCAAGTGCAGGTGATGATTTATTCGTCATACATGTCATCTTTTATCACATCCGCATATTGATAAGAACAGTTGTCAATGAAATTAGGTTGTAAAAGGAGAAGAGCAATAAAGAAAAGTAGAACTCATTCAAAGCACCATTTGAAGCCATCCAAATGATAAGAAACTAAAAAGTATTTGCGGGCTTAAAGTTTGCAACAGCACGACAAATTCCAATAATTGAACAACACTCTTTGATCCAAATTTTCTCATAACTGCTTATCATCTCTTCTTTTTTCAGCTTTTGAGTAATCCAAGCATGAAGACAAGTTCACACAAGGTATGCAAAGCACATTAACTATTGACTTGTTATTTCCTAAATTAATTACTAGGTCTAACGTGTCTTTCCCCGGTGTGGTCATATTATAGGACCCTTGGGGAGGCATGGACAGGAAGGATAAAGGAGAGGTGAAATCTGATCTCAGAAGCAGAGGTCTTTGTTTAGTTCCCATCTCATGCACACCTCAGGTCTATCATGAGAACACAGGATCAGATTACTGGACGCCTACATATAGAGGATGCCTTTACAGATGAGAATACATATATAAGTGTACATGTGTTTAGAACTTAATTAGAGTGAGTAATGAGACTACAAGCTGAGGTCTGTTAAAAAACTTGGAATAAAAGAATGCAAAACTAAGAAATAAAATTTTCCTTTGTTTGGAGGTTCAAGTGAGGCTGGAAATTTAATCGGTTGCTTAATCCATATAATATTGTTGCTAAATCACGTAAGATTAATGAGCTTTTCAAGAACTAATACCTAAATTCTACTCCCTCCGATTCATAATAAGTATCGTTTTATATACATTTTAATTATTCAAAATAAGTGTCATTCTTGACTTTGTATGCATGTTTATAATTTTACTTCCAAAATTAACTTT
>JANKOE010000204.1:12251796-12264332 GCA_026284465.1 Erythroxylum citrifolium
ACAGATTATATTTTCAAGGCACTTTAACATGTAATTAATAAGGGTATATCAGATATTTCATTAACTTTCTTAATAAGAGTGCATTTCTCCAAAACGACTTTTATTATGAAACGGAGGGAGTATATATTTTAAGGAGTAAGAAAAAACTAAACTAAGCGTGGCAATATAAACGGTAAAAAAATAAAAACATAATGTTAATTTAAAACTTATAAATACAAG
The DNA here is from genome assembly GCA_026284465.1 of Erythroxylum citrifolium. Lineage (NCBI taxonomy): Eukaryota > Viridiplantae > Streptophyta > Magnoliopsida > Malpighiales > Erythroxylaceae > Erythroxylum > Erythroxylum citrifolium. The sequence continues at coordinate 12,252,016 of JANKOE010000204.1, forward strand.
AATATTAGTAAATATGTCTAATTAATAGTTTTATTTTGATTTTGGTATTTTTATTTCATATTATTGACCTTTTCCAAAACTACTTAAAATAAATACTCTCGTACCCTTTTTTTGACTTTCTCTACACTTCAAACATTTAGGTCCTATTTGACAATCAGCTAATTGTATTAGCCGTTAGCTGATTTTATCAGCGGTTAACTGATAGTGAATTATATCAGCTGATTTGACTAGTAGATTAAAGATATTTGGTAAAATTAGTTGTTTATGTATAAAATGACTTGTAAATGCATGACTTAAAAAAATATAAGGATACGAGGATTATATCTTAATATTTCTTTGAATATTTTCATAAAAATTTAGATTTTAGATATTTAATTTTATAAAAATTAAGTTTATAACTCTAATAAAAATATAGAACATATAATAATAAAAAATAAAATAAAAAACAATAAAATTGATCAAATTTTAATTTAATTAATAATTTTTACGTAATTAATACATTAATTACTCAAATTTAGTAAATTAATCAATTTTTAAACTTTAAATTTCTTACCTCATTTCCAATCTTTAAAATATTGGTGTTAAGAATTGGAGGTTAACTTGTGAGTTTTATAAAAAAATTAAAAAAAAAAGTCCTAGTGTGACGTGTGTAACACTTATGTCAAGAAATTAAAATTAAAATGATAACAAAAGAAAAAACCAAAAAAAGAGTGTGTCATGAACGTGAAATACGATTTTTAGAGTAAATAGCAATAAATGAAAGGATTTAATTGACCCTTTGTATATTACATTTTAAGCAAAACGCTCCTATAATCGAGCGTTTTTAAAATCAGTTGATTGAGTTAAATTGTTGTGTAGGGAATTTTCCATGACGGATCTTGGAGCATTACATCATTTTTTGGGCATTGAAATAACCACGTTAAAAGATGGACTACTGCTTTCACAGACACAATATGCTCTAACATTGTTAGACAGGTCCAACATGAATAATTGTAAACCCAAGGCAACACCTCTTGAAGGGAAACCAACCATTACAGGTTCAGAGGCAATATCCGATCCGACGTCATACAGAAGCTTGTTTGGAGCACTGCAATATTTAACGCTTACACGTCCAGATATTGCTTACAGTGTCAATTTTGTTTCTCAATTTATGCAGGCACCAACTGAGGGACACATGAAACTTGTACATCGCATCCTGCGATATGTCAAAGGCACACTTGATCTCGGAATATATCTAACCAAAAATTCTACCTTGAATTTGCAGGGTTACGCCGATGCAGATTGGGCAGGTTGTCCACTGACAAGATGCTCAACAATAGGATATTGCACATTTCTGGGACAAAACATTATCTCATGGTGTGCCAAAAAGCAACACACGGTCTCAAGGTCAAGCAGAGAGGCTGAATACAGAGCTCTAGCTAACACTGCTGCAGAACTTACATGGTTGACATATCTCTTACAGGATTTCTCAATTCCTCAAAAAATGTCGCCTACAATATTTTGTGACAACATCAGTGCACTATATCTCACCGTGAATCCAGTGTTTCATGCTCGGTCAAAACATATAGAGCTAGACTATCACTTTGTCAGAGAAAGAGTGGCTCTTGGACTCCTCGTGACTAAGTACATTCCAACAGAGCAACAGGTAGCAGACATTTTCACAAAACCAGTTCCCAAGGCATTAATCAAGACATTTCTCACCAAACTGTGCCTTCAGCCCCGGCTCAGGCACAGTTTGCGAGGGGATATTAAAAATCACAGGAGCAATAAAGATGATTATTGTGGTCAATATGACCTGTTGCAAAAAAAAAAGTAGAAATAAGGTGATTTGGAGTAATAAAAGCTGAAGCTTTAAGTTCAATTTATCAACTTAATTAATTAATTAATTATTAGGTATTTTTATCAACTATTTGAAATGATCAACCACTTAAAAGGTTTGAAAGTGCTAAGAATTAAACCCTTTGAAAGTGCTAAGAATTAAACCCTATGGCGCAGGTGAGTTAGTAAAGGGCTCTTCTGACTTAAGTAAAGTCGCGAGTTCAAACTGCTCTCATGTATGTAGCCGTTTAAAACTTGAGTCAGAATTTTTTCTTCCGCAAAAAACCTACCCGATTTGAGTGAAAATTAATTTAAATATAAATTACTTAAAAGTACCTTTTTATAATTGTAACCTTCTTAATACACCACCTCGTGATAAACTAAAAAAAAAATAAAAAAGAGCTATGAATTAGCTGGTAAACTCTTGCCGAACGAGTGCTTATTAATCTTTTCACAGGAACATAATTAAAAAGGATTCGAAATGGAATTGGTATTTGCAAAAGGCCCAATCCGAGGTTTGTGGGACCCAAATAGTTGCCGATTTCTGACCGGAGCTTACCTCGTGAGTCGTGTCCGTGTTTGGTCTGCTTCTAGAACACATTATATATATAGTATATACACACCGATATATATATTGATTTCATTATCCCAATTTATCGATTTTTTATTAAAAAGAAAAAAGAAAAAAGGCCCAAACCCAAAAGTTAGGTTTTGTTAACTTTTAAAATCCAATCAACGAATTGGAAGAATGGATTGAATCTTGGTCTCCGCTTCTTCTTCTTCTGCTCCTGCTTCTCAAGCTCAATTATTGTAGTTAGTTAGTGTGTTTGTTGTTAGTTCATTTCTGATTTTTCAATTAAGCGTTTCGTCAACGTTAATTGTGGACGACGACAACGACAACGACAAGGACGACGACGACAACGACGGCGATCTCTCCTCCTCTGTTTCTTTTCAGAATAAAGCACGAAATACGAAGACAAATATTCAATCTTGTTCTTTCTAGGTACTTAATCATCTGGTTTCCCTTTCTTTTTATTCTTTCGGTTTCGTTTCTTAGTTTCTTGATATTCCTCTTTATTCAGTCGCAGGCTGATCTGATCGTCGGCGTTATCATTTTTTCTTATGTCGAGAATTGGATTCTGCAGCTCATGTGTGAGCTCTCAATTGTCGATTTCACTGTAAATTTTGAGAAAAATTTCAAGAATCTGGTGTTTGCTTGTTCCAATTACTGAGAAGAAACGATAAGGATAGAGAAATGGTGAAGAGAGGGGGTGTGTTGAGGAATAATAATATCAATCTTACTGTTAATACCGACAACATTAGTATTCCTACTACTCCTACTCCTGCTGGTACTGGTGGTGGCAGTAACAATAAGTCTCGGAGGTTGGGATTGTGTAACCAAATAGGTAGCCAACATTCTTCCCCTATTGTTTTCCCCGAGAAACGTAGCAAGAAGTCCAAGGCTTCTTCTAAACGTGCGGATAGTCCTCCCCGTGATAAAGCGGATGGAGATGAAATTCGGATTGATATAGGAGTTGGTGGAGGGATTGCGGCTGCCGGAGGAGATGAAAAGTCTGATTTGTTGGGATTTGTTGTATTCTCTGGCAAGCTTGCCTTAGATAATAGAAAACCATCTTCCCGTGATAATCCTACCAGCAGCCAGAATTCTTCAGATGTTTCAATTCAAGATGCTGTAGAAGCTAAGCTTACCAGCAAGGGCTTAGTTTGGGGTTCTCGCATGCTCAATCTTGATGATGTTGTATCGGTGTGTGTTTTCCTTCTTTTGTATCATAATGGATGTTTGATGCCTAGAATGCCTATACCACTATTTTATTTGGCACTCTTGCAGGTGTCTTACAATGTTGGTGTCCGACATTTTACTGTGCATTCTTATCCATCCAAAAGGAGTTCATATGGTCTATCATGTTTTATCAAGCCCAAAAGAAGTCGTAGAGACTATCGTTTCTTGGCTTCCAATGTTGAAGAGGCACTTCAGTGGGTTGGTGGGTTTGCAGACCAGCATTGTTATGTCAACTGTCTGCCTCATCCATTGGTTTCTTCAAAGAAGCAGGCTTCGTCGGAGTTAATTCCCACGGACACTCCTCCAGAGTTGCTATTCAGGTGCAAGAGTCCACCCAAGATGCTTGTCATATTAAATCCACGTTCAGGGCATGGTCGTTCAAGTAAAGTTTTCCATGACATTGTAGAACCAATCTTTAAGGTCTGTGTTGTTTCAGCTCATTACTTCCAGTATTGCAATCATGTACAAAACTGACGCCTCATGTATTCATGCTTGTGGGACCTGAATTACCTAACTGTTCCTATGTTTCTGTACTGCTGTTTTCATAGTTTCTCATGTTTCTTTATGTCTCTGCAGTCGGCAAAATAACGAGTTTAATCATAAAGTTCTTGTCCATGAGCTTCTCCTTTTCTTGACCTTGTATTTTAGAATCTCTGATATTGTGAGTTTGTAATTTGAGGAGCTAGGTTTCTACAACAAAACTGAGCTTTGAATGAAGACCATTTAGACCTTTTAGGTGCTACAAGCTTTTGAAAAGGCATGATTGCACTGTTAGTATTATCATTGGTAGTTCCATCAGAACCTTTGTGCTTCAATGCATCGGAAATGAAGTTATTGTTATAACCAAATATGCCGAGGAAAATTATCCTGAATCACTGCATACTGTTGAAATGATTGTGAAATTTTGAATGGTGTAGTGGGTTTGCCGGTTTTTGGAGTTGTGCAATTTCTTTTTGGAGAACTTAAGTGTCACATTGTCTTTTCTTTTTCTTTTTGCTTATAAGTTTTAAATAAGCAAAGTTGGTAGATGATCTAAGGCACCGACCCAACACAATACATGTTGGTTTGTGGCTTGATAATCTGATGATTCCTTTACTTTCTTAGTTTTCCCCACTTTTGACATCAGATATTCTTGTTCTTGCTCCTCTCTGATCATATTGAGTTCAGCTCAGTCTATGCACAAAAAAATGATTTAATTGGTACATGAGCAAGCCTACCTGGTCTCGTGAAGCATCTTTGTTAGTTTTGACAAAATTGCAGTCTGCCCTTGAAAACTACCACAAAAACTATTAACAAGTGAGACCTTTTGTTTTGTGTCAATGACACAGTGGTTTGCTTCTGAGATAAAGCTCTATGATGAAATTAGCATTACAACCAAGGTCCTAATATTGTAGACATTGCCATGAAGATCTATGGCGTTTTCTTCTTATAAGCTAATTACATAAGCTTAGTATGTGCATGCCTCTTTTTTAGTATTATTCTTTTTGTTACATGTTCCTCATGAGTAGGAAACAACTTGTCAGAACTTTTCTTAATAAATTTTTCATTTAAATGATCATATTCAAAGTGTAAACCATTACAGCTTGCAGGGTTTAAATTGGAGGTAGTCAAAACAACATCAGCTGGTCATGCTAGGAATCTTGCATCCAGTGTTGACATCAGCACATGTCCTGATGGTACTTTCACTGGGCACACTATTTGTATATTTTCTTTCATGGATTTCCAACACTTTGTAACGATTTTGATCACTTTATCATTTATATTTGTACCATGTTTGTTAACTCAGGGATCATATGTGTTGGTGGTGATGGAATCATCAATGAGGTTGGTGAACAAATTTTGCTTTTTCTATCAATTTGTGGTCTGACTTCTCTATTAACTATCCCAATCCCGTGGCCCTTTAGAGAAAAGGAAAGCAAGAATAATGCATGGAATGATCACACTTTAAAAGTGATTTCAAGCTGCCGGGATTAATTAAAATGCAATTTCAGTATGACATGTATACACTTATTTTCTACAAGCACTTTTAACACTTTTTGGCTTTATTTTTTCATGGTGGGAGGAAAAAGCATGTCCTTCCTTCAAATTCTTCCATGGTGATTATAAGGATCTTTATCTGGGTGGTGAATATGAGGATACTCTAGATACTAAAATGTGAAGTGAATTTACTTTTTTTAGTATGTTAAAATGCATTACGCATTTCGGGCGATTTCTTCTTTGAGTCTTTCTATATGCTAATCAAATTATTTGACCCTGATTATGCAGGTTCTAAATGGCCTTCTTAGTAGAGAAAATCAAAAAGAGGGAATTTCCATACCAATTGGAATCATTCCTGCTGGTTCAGATAACTCACTTGTTTGGACCGTTCTAGGAGTAAGAGATCCAATTTCTGCAGCCATAGCTATTGTGAAGGTACTTTTCAGTGTTCTAAGATTGGATTTTGCAGTCCTGATTGCCAGATTTTTAACTTTCAAATTGGGACCATATTTTCTTCGTTTTTGTCATCTATTTAATCCCTTAGGTTCACATTGCGGACCCGAATAAACAAATTAATAATTGCCCTTGCTATTTGTGTTACATCAAGGATTATAGGTGAATATTAAAACTTAATCTGCACATAGCATAGTAAGCATTTGGCAATTTAGATAATGTGTAAAGAAATTTAGGATTGAGGTTTGAAGTTGCTTAATTTTCTGTGCTAATTATGGGGATGCATTTCTTTCTGGGTTTCTCTTCCCCAATACTTATAAAGCCTAAGCCCTTAGATGATGCTAGATTGTCTTACTCATTAGTCCAGACTCCTGTGCCCAACCACTTGAAAATTTCCCATATGAACAGGAAAGATTTATGAGGGCCTGGTTATTCCAGTTCAAGATAATGGGACCAAGTGTCTCAAGTTCATGAGCCAAGAGGTAGATAAAGCTTTTGGGACTTCTTATAACAATTCTGCCCTATTGATGAGTGGTTAGTGAAGAATATTGCATCCCAGTTGCCTTCTGTGCTGAACCAAATAGAAAGCTTTCGAGTTCTTCAAAATTATCTTGTTCTTCAAAGGAAAGCTGTTGTCTGTGCTTGTATAAGTCAAGTTGTGGATTGTGTTCATTAAGTTCTGAAATCTGGATAAATATCATTTCTGTTATTTCATTCACTTTATTCTTGTTGGTTACAGGGTGGTCTTTCTGCTACGGATGTTTTTGCTGTTGAGTGGATTCAGACAGGAATGGTTCATTATGGGATGACTGTCTCGTATTATGGTTTTGTTAGTGATGGTAAGTTATATTGTGACGGCTGTTCTTGAGAATGCTTGACCACAGTTATGAAGTTTAAGTTTTGAGTTTTTGAAAAGCTAATCATGCCACCTACATGTCGCTCTAAAACTTTTTCAATCTGTACAAACATGGATCTGTTGTCCTTTAATTTAAGATTTGAATTGCTATTGAAGTTGGACTGCAAAGTTTTCCTATATGAAACTCTAATAAACTAGGTATCCAAATTGTGAGTGTAACTATTATTCCTTGATAAATCAAACAGGAAAGATGGTTTTAACACCAAAAGTAGAAGTCCTTTTCCTTATTTCTTATATGACATTTCCTTTGACTAACTAATCAGGATGATTAAAAGCCAGTTGGTTGATGGACAGGTTTCCCTGTTTTATTTGTTGTGCATGAACTCAGCATTGATGATTGAATCAATTTTAGGTCTCCCTTTTAATGTTTGGAAAGTTCATGAAATACATTATCTTGACTTGTTTTACATTTGCACCATCCTATGCGGGCCATGACAGCCAAGGTAGGCTTGACAGATTTCTGGGTTCATTATGAGCATTCTATGTTATTAGTAAAGGCCTCAATATCCTTAATCAAAGAATTTGATGAATTTCATTATACCCTAGAAGAGTGGTTGTTGGGTGAACAATCTGATTTTTCATTTAGGTTTTAAGAATTAGTTGCAGTTAAAGAAAAGAATATTCTGTTAGGGATGCTTACAACTACTTGAGTTGTATTCTGTTAGGGATGCCTACAACTACTTGAGTTGGTTTACTTTTTCTTCATTTTGTTACCGGTGTTTCAACTTCAGGTGGCAGCATGGATCACCGGTTGAGATTGTGTTTATGTTCTTTAGTCCTCTATTTAACATATTTTATGAAAGATTGTAGACAAAGATCATAAATTCTGCGCATATGATAGGTAGTTTAGAGTTCATGAAATTAAAATTAATTGGGCACCTATTTATATGTTTCTTGTGCTGCAGTTCTGGAACTTTCTGAGAAATATCAGAAGCGATTTGGTCCTCTGCGTTATTTTGTTGCTGGATTTTTGAAATTCTTATGCTTACCAAAGTATAGCTATGATGTGGAATATGTTCCTGCATCAAAGGAGGATCTTGTAGCTAAACAGTCAGGTGAGCGGGAGGTGGTTGATATCTCAGACCTCTACACAGATATTATGAAGAGATCAAACACAGATAGAATTCCGCGGGCCTCAAGTTTATCAAGCATTGACTCAATAATGAGTCCTAATCGGATGTCTGGAGGGGACTTGGAAACAACCTGTAGTAGTACTCATGCTACTACCGAACCATCTGAATATGTGCGCGGTCTTGATCCAAAAGCAAAACGCCTATCATCTGGGAGGAATAACATAACATCAGAGCCAGAAGTTATTCATCCTCAGATACAACTGTCAACCACTCCGAACTGGCCAAGGACAAGGTCAAAGTCAAGGACAGATAAAGGATGGAGTGGATTGGCTACTTCACATGATCCTTCTAGATGTTCTTGGGGAAATACTGGGACAAATGATAAAGAGGATATATCTTCTACATTGTCTGATCCTGGCCCAATTTGGGATGCTGAACCAAAATGGGATACCGAGCCAAATTGGGATGTGGAAAAACCTATTGAATTGCCAGGTCCACCTAATGATCTTGAGGCAGGATCAAAGAAGGAATTCTTGCCACGATTTGATGATAAATTGGAAATAAGAAAGGGACAGTTTCTTAGCATCCTAGTCTGCAATCATGCTTGCAAAACTGTCCAGAGTTCTCATGTGGTTGCACCAAGGGCGGAACATGATGATAATGTGATGGATATGCTCTTAGTTCATGGTAGTGGGAGGCTAAGGTTGATGAGATTTTTCTTGCTACTGCAGATGGGTCGTCATCTTTCACTGCCATATGTTGAGTATATCAAGGTATGTATGTGACTACTGTGGTTATTTAAACTAGTTATGCAGCACAGAACTTTGAAATTTGGGGCAATTAACGGTAGTCTTGCATTAAGGTACATTTGGCATTGGGAGGAATGAATGGATGCTTTTTCTTTTGATAACTCATAACTTGTCCGCCCTTCCTCTCCATAATTGAGAACCCATTAGGATACTGGGTGGAAAGATACAATAGATCATGTTACAGTTGATACATTTGACATTTCATGGTGTTATTGTTGTTTTTGACTATACTGTCATCAACACCATCATGTAACCTCTCACTATTGTATAGTTTGCTCCATCCCAAATTAGAAGAATTTTCCACCATCACGGCTATTGCTACCACCACACAACTTTGAGCATTTAAATTGCCTCCATGTGGATACAGTGACACGTTTTCCATTATATTAACAACAAAACAGCCTTCAATACCTGCTCTGAAATCATTAACAATTTACCATACTCTAGGTGCTCTACCCATATCCCACTTCTGACACCTTTTCAGTTCCTGGTCCTCTCTCCCACAACCGGCCCAAGCCAACAGCAAACGACAATTAGCTTAATAAACAAGATAACATATTTGACTACATATCCACTACTTTGTTATTACCAAATTTCTACAACCTTCTATGAATAGAACAGAAATTAAAAGAGTTTGTTTGACATTGTTTAATTTAGAGTTGTAAACTCAAGGAAAATGTTCCACAGTTGCTTTGAACTATACAGCATTTATAATTAGTGTTTAATCTCGTGGGTTACCTCTTGTACACCAAGGCAATAAGTGAATTGAAGGAAAACCCTGCGCATTGGTGACAAGTTGGACCTTGTATAACTGCTTCGTTTCCAGGTAGAATGCATATTTGGAAAACTTATGGTATTGAACTTCTTTCATACCCTTCTAAGATTCATGCCAAATGTACTCTTAGGTCAGAAACCAACCATTTATTGTATGCAAAACTTGACATTTTAATTTAATTGAAGGTGACATCGACACAGGTTGCTTCTACTCCCCAAAAAACTGTATTGATCTCTTTCCATTTTAGATGCATCTCTTTATGACCACATGCGAAGGCATGTTTGGTCATTGGGATTAGAAACGGGTTTTTCATTGTTTAGACATCGTGTCAGAGGTAATATAGCTCTCATGCAGTTTTGCAAAAATTGATACTCAACGTTAGTGGGAAGTGACAAACATATAGTTTTGTCAAATGATTGAAAATATTCATGTCACATTAAAAATATGTATACAACAGAGCAATAAATATTAAATTTTGTGACTATGACCTTGTGAACTTTGGTATCACGCCTGTCGTCCTTCTGTTTTTTCTTTTTTGCTTTACCTAAAACTGATCCTGTTCCCATTATTTCCGTTTAGAAACTCATCCATAGCCAAAGACTTTTAAGACTGAGCCTTGTAAAGGTTCCTGGTCTTGTAAATCTTCATTAGAAGTTCTGGAAACAGAAAAAGGAAATGGGAAGTATACGACAACTTCTTGTTGATTTCTTTCCTTGTGATTCTAAGACTTAGTAGGCAAAACTCAAATCATTTGCATAATTTATTTTCTTCCCCCACCCCCACCATTACCCTATAGCTGAAAGCATCGTCAGAAACTGTGTATATACCTGCCTTAAGTGCACGCACTGATGCATATCAACCTGAGATGCGAATTTTTGCATAATGTTGGAAGGTGAAGTTCTTTGAACATCTTCTAACTTTATCTACCAACAGGTAAAGTCTGTTAGGATTAAAGCTGGGAAGCATACCCACAATGGTTGTGGCATTGATGGTGAGCTGTTTCCGCTTAATGGGCAAGTAACCTCTTTTTTGCTACCGGAGCAGTGCCGACTTATTGGTCGCTCATCCTAGGCATGAGAAGATAACAAGCATGATTTCTTGTACCTTTATCCCGTTGAAGGGCCACGAGGGGCTGTGGTTACTCTTTTTGTATAATGGTCTTGGTGTATTATATAGAGCATCCTTTTAACTTCTTGAATGTCCTTTTGTACTCCATTTGAAACTATGATTTGAACAAACCCCTCAAAGTTGCGCCAATACCTGTGCGAGGTGTATGTAAATTCAAAGTTGCATGTTAGTTTTTCTTGGCTCTTGCCTTTTGTCCCATTATGTACTCTTCACCTCCTGTGTGTTTGGCATTTGTGTTCAGTGTATTGAAAAAAAAAATCTACATTTGTTTACCGAATGTTCTATGATTATCGTTGAAAGTGTTTCCTTAAGTTTCATTCTGCTTAAATCTCCTGTTTAATCAGCGTGCCTACAAGGCCTCGCAAGGATGCTGTTCAATCCCATCAAAAAGAGTGGTTGGAGTCTACAATCTTATTGTGAATTTTCTATTTCATTTCCTATAATATTAATAAGAAATTATACAAATTGAATTTTTTTTTGTTTATAAAAATAAAATTATTAATTTGAAACCCTCTTTTTTTTTCTTTTCCATCTTACTAATCTATATTGTTTTAGATCATAAAAGAATGGGGATTTACTTTAAGTTGGGTACAATGCAAATAAAGCGTCAAAAGAAGATAATATGGATGATGATATTTTTGTTATATGGTTATAGCAAATTATGAAGAAGAAGAAGAAGAAGAAGACAATGGTTACATAGATGATGAATTACTTCTTGTGAGAGTGAATGATGTGTAAAAGTACTACTAATGGAGGCGTTGGTAGTGAAACTTCAACTGCTTGTTTCTCTTGGTTTTCTTTAACTTATCAATAAGTCTCCCTTTCATTAGAACTTGTACTTAAGGTTTACATATTTGTCTCCTACTTAACTTGTACTTAGGTTTAACCACCACGTCATGAGTTCGACTCTCCCTACCCGCAGAAATGTGCCTGGAGCACTCATTAGTTCATAGAACGCAGCTAATCCAGCGGATACGTGGTGGACTTAAGTAATTTGATTCCGTACTACTTACGACTCGAGTTGTATATATATATATATATATACACACACTTATCATCTCTTTGTTAGAGAAAAAAACATGGAATTAGAGGAAATTCTTAAAATCAATAGTTTTCCACAATTAGCTCAATCGTTTCATTGCTTTATATTTGATTTAGTTAGATATTACATTATCATGCAAGCCTTCTGATTTTCAATTTTATTTTCATCTTGCTCTTCGAAACAAACAATAAAATTACAAAGAAAGTAATTGCATTGACCTCTTGACAATAAGAAATTTGTTAATATCGAAAAAATAAAGACAGAAGCTATAGCTAATTCTGCTGCCTCCATCACTGGATAACGATTAGCACCTAAATTCCAGTAATTAGCAGGAAAAATAATGAAAAAAAGCAAGTACTGGAAACCTACTTAGACAATAAGCAAATGTCAAAGAAGAAAATGGAAGATGCGGCTTCTTCACCTGAAGTCACTAGTGGTCTCCAGCAATTGATCAATCTCCTCTTTTACTGAAGGATTTGACTGGATCTCGTGAACAGTCGCTAGTGTTTGAACAAATTCCTTGGG
>JANKOE010000204.1:12269579-12308783 GCA_026284465.1 Erythroxylum citrifolium
CGAGAGGAATACCCCGTTCGGCCACGGGCGTATAACAACCGCATGTGAGTGAAAGAAGAGGTCGGGATCAGTTCGCGCCTGCATGAGTGTCTAATAAAATTTGTATTTTTCTGAATTTTGTACAATTGATAAAGTCAAATTGTAAAGTCAACGGACTGCGGTAATTTGTATTTATGAAAAAGGCCCCATGGTCAGCATTGTATATACCAATGATTATGTATGTTAATGTTTTTCCGCATAGTGTATGTTTGTATTTTGAACAAAAAAAAGATTTATACTGAGATTTGACTGAGTGATGTAGCACGCCACCCTCACGGGGCACAGACTCGGATATCATCATCGATGTTGGGTTCGGATCACGCGGGAGTGGGGTGTTACATTTATTGAGCTCAAACCTTGCAACAAATCGAGAGAGTGAGCTTAGTGATCTGTGTTAAATGTACAACGAGAGTAGACATTTAATAGAATTATAAATAACAAGTTATCGATTTATTAGGAAGAGATTTCAGTATATTGATGCACTACTTATAAGATAGCTTCATATCTAGTTGAATGTTTAGGAAAAGCTTTGCATATCAAGAGATCCCAAAGTTAATCCTAATTTATTTAACTAATGACATTTAGTTGTACCTTGAGAGAGGGTAACTAAAATTTTATGAAATCTTAGGCCAAGCATATATTGAATCAATTAACCAAAGGGAGCAAATAGAGATAACAACAAGTCCTAATTCTTAATCTCGATTTTCTCCAAGTTTTAGTTTACGATTTTGATTTAGGTTGCAATGTTTCCTTTTACCTTTAGTTTTTTATTTTACTTATCTATTTAAATTTGATTAAATCAGTTTCTTAAACAAAGAACAACTTGAATTAAGTGGTGCCTAAGTACAATCCTTCAGGGATTGATATCTGCTTTTTACTACAAGTTACAACCTGTATGCTTGCGGTTTTGAGCACAAAACTTGTAGTTTGGTTTGCATTCAACAATAGGCAATCTATTATGCATGGATGAAGCAACTTTATTAAGAAAATGCATAGGATGCACAAGATTTGTATCAGTGTTGACAAGGAATGTAACTTAGCTGAAGAGGTTTCGTTGATAAGATTAGGAGTAGGGTATAAGTTAGTTAAGGACAACATTAAATTTTTTTACCAATTAAGGTCATGTCTGGCTCAACAAGGGAAGAAATGGCTACCAACAGGTAAGATGTTCAAAACTAGTTGTTATGATAAATTGATACAATTAGAAAATGTTAAATCCACAAGTTCTAGAATAAATGTTTCCTAGGATTTAGGTGTGGTTTATGGATCCTCTAGCCTTAATATTGAAAACCCTAATCAGAAGATGGAAGATCCCAGCTCAAATAATGTACCTACTCCTCCCAATCATCGCCAAGAGGATAATCTAAGGCAGCCTATTAATAATGTTCTAATTCAAAGAGATGGTAAATTAGAGCAACATCCTAACATCCATCTATCCGATTATTATACTGCTTAAGGAGCTTCTATATCCATTGAAAGGAATAGATCTGGTCAAAAAGTTAAGTCCAGATCCAACAAATGCTTTAAGATCTAATGACAGTGTTTGTATGGAATTTTAAGGTTCTTAATGATCCCCAAAAATAGTAAGTGGTAGTTGATTATATTAAGGCAATAAAACAAAAATTAATTGGTCTTTTTGAAACAAAATCGGAGAGGCAGAAATGTCTAAGTTTGTGGTTGCTTAATGCTTATTAGAAGCTCATTACTAACCATGATAGGCACCATAAAGAAGGGTTATTGTAGCATATATTTTAGATAAAGTTTTCGTGTTGAATTACCAATGCATTTATTTTAGCTTAATTTAAAGGTATGGGAAAGGCATGGTTCACTTTTATGTATGTATCTAAGTTTGCATTATAAATAGCCACATTGTGGAATGATTTGGTATAATATAAGAAAGTAGTGAATGATCCTGGTTCATTATTAGTGAATTTAATTGTGTAATGTTGGCTTTGGAATCTTAAGGTGAAAGGTCTTTAGGCCCCTTATGGAGAATTTAGAACTTGTATTCAAAATTTGGAACTCAATAATCTTAGACATAATGAAGATTCTTGACATGGTCTAATAATTAGGATGGTCAATTATATCATTAAGAAAAAAATTGGACAATGCTTTAGTCAACTTGTTATGACATAAAAAATTGTATTAAAGTATAGCTCATTTTGATAACAATATATGATAGACCATTCCACCGTGGAGATTCATGATATTTTTTAGAAAGTAAAGGGTTCCATTTAGGTTCTTTAAATACCTCAGTGGTATGGGTGGGTTCCAAGAAATTGAATCTACAGGATTAGAGTATCGGGTCAATTGTTATGCCTCTCACTAATTCCATAAGAAGCAGATGGGACTAAAATAGAAGTTCAAATCCTTTTAAAAAGCAAGCACAGGGACACTTTTGAGGGTGTAGAGTGAGCCAAAGAAGCATGAATACAATGCTAGGAGAAACTATATGATTCTCCTTATGATGTCCCTCTTAAGATCAAAGAAAAACAACCCTTGGCCAATTACATAAGTGGTCTAGAAGCACATTCCTCCATTCTTATACAAAAATCAAGGGTGATATATTTAAAGGATGGAGACTTCAATTCCAAGTTCTTCCATAGATCATAGTTCGCTAGGAGGAATTGTAACATAATATCCAAGTTACTTAATGATGAGGGTATAATTATCATTGACCAGAATGAGTTCAAAATCCATTCCAAGGATTACTATACTAAAGTATTGGGAACTCTAAGGGCTGGGAATCCTGTTTACCTACTTTATAGTCTATCCATTCCTAAGATAATCTCCCTTCAACGATATGAATTTCTTAGTAGGATGTTCATTAATGATTATATAAAGGGGTGGTGTTCTCTCTTAGTCCCAATAAAGCCCCAAGACCAAATGGGTTCAATGTCTTCTTATATCAAGAAACTTGGAGCTCTATTAAATTCCATATATGCAAAGCTATTCATGAGTTCTTTGATAATGCCAAGATGTTGAAGGTATGGAATTGCACTTATTTATTTCTAGTTCCAAAAACTCATAGTCTAAACTCTTTGAGGGACTTTAGACTAATTTCTTATTGCAATACATTTTATATAATCATCTGTAAGTTGCTGGCTAATAGGATCAATTAGTGCTTCCTTCATTCATTATCCAATCTCAAGTTGTTTTTATACAAGGTAAAAACATTGGAGATAATGTGTTACTTGCACAGGAATTGTTAAAGAATTATCATCTCAAGGGCTCTAGAGCTAATAGTGCTATTAAAATTTACATTCATAAGGCATTTAACCTAATTAATTTAGATTTTATGCTTCTTTCTCTACAAGTATTTAGGTTCCTTGATAGGTTAATACTCTCTCAGTGCATAATGACTACTTTATTCGGTGTTTTAATAAATGGGGAAGCTAGTCAACTTATTAAGGGTTATATAAGGCTAAGGAAAATTATCCTCTCTCACCTTATCTCTTTACCATATTCATTGAGGTATTTCATTTCATCATTTAGAAAAATGTGCTTACTAATTGTGGATTTAAATATCATAAAAAGTGTAACAGGCTAGACAACATCCATCTTACTTTTGCTTATGATTTGTTATTATTTTGTAAGGCTGATAAAGCTTTAGTGGGTTACTTAATAAGATTTTTAAAGAAATTTAGTGCTTTTTTAGGCTTCATATGAATAGGGAAATGAGCTACATTATGATTGCAGTCAGGGACGTAGCTACGTTTGGCCCAGTGGGGCATTGGGCCCGCTGAAATTTTAAAAAAAAGTTAATTTTTTTTATTTTTTAATTTTTTTCTATATAAAAATATAATTTTTGGGATTTGGGCCCCCCAATATTTTAAAAAATTTTGTTTTGGGCCCCCCTATATGCATTGGCTGGCTACGTCCCTGATTGCAGTGAATGCCTTAACTCAACCTAGTTATTATTATCCATCTCAGATCTATCACTAAAATTTCCACGATTTACCTAGGTATTCCTATATCCTCAAATAGGCTCCCTTATTCAAATTGTCAAGGGTTATTGGATATGATTAGGAAAATGATTGGGGTCTAGACATCTAATTTCCTATCCTTTGTTGGAAAGTTATAATTATTTTTTTAAGTTCTTTATAACTTATCCATTTATTGGTCCTCTCACATTGCATTTCCTACGAAGCTTTCTAAGGAAATTGACAAACTTCTCAAGAAATATCTTTAGATTGGAAATGAATCCTCTAAGCCTTTTGTAAAAGTAAGTTGGAATGACCTTTGTATACCCAAGAGGGAAGAAGGTTTAAATGTTAAAATTGTAAAGTTTGTAAACTAGGTTATACTGATCGAAAGGCTCTGGAAAGTAATAAATGACAAGGAATCCCTTTAGGTGAAATGGATACAAGAGCACTATATAAGAGGATCCAACTTGTGGATAATTAAAGTAAGAATAGATGTTTCATGGTACTAGATTTAGATGCTAAAGCCAAGGAACCTCATCCACCCACTTATCAAATACAAGGTAGGGAATGGAAGAGATACAAGGTTATGGTATGACAATTGATGTACCATTGGCACTTTTTATCTTCTCCCTAATTTTTCTAGCCTTAAAGTTTTCTTCACTGTAAATGGAAAGGTAAATAGTTTAATTGCAAATGGAAGATGGAATTAGGTGAGCAATTCTTTCAAGGATGTTTCCCCCAAATTCCCTTAAACCTGTAAATAGAGGCTAAGGTAATCTAGCTTAAGCATCCTTCTAGTTTATTCACAATCAAGCCGTTTAAGGATATGATTAGGAATAGGCAATGACTGTGGACCAGTATTTTCTTGTATGGAATTAACTTTTTGTCCCAAGATTCTCATTTACTTTATGGCTTGTAATTAAAGAAAAGATCACTATTATTGATAAAATAAGAGGCATCGATAATCTGAATTATATGTTGCATTTGTCAGATCAAGAAACCAATGCACATCTTCTGTTTAGTTGCCCTTATTCACATAAGTTTTTTTAGGGATGCTATTTGCCTTTATAACCTTAATCCACAAATCAAATACTTGTTAGGAATAATCTAATGGCTATGTGCCCTTTCTAGTGGTCATAAAGTTGAGAGGTTGTCATATAACTTGGTTCTTAGTAGCACAATTTATGATGTTTTGTGGGAAAGGAAGCAAAGGGTCTTTAGTGCTAAGTTCAACTCTCTAGATCATGTAAGTGAATGAAACATTAGACATATCAAGGAGCTATTTATAGCTAGAGGAAAAGGCTTGTCACTTTCTGCACTTTTAAAATTGGTCCCTCTAGTGACTTCTAGTGAGTTGTCATTTTCCTAATTAAAGAAATGCTTAATACCAAAGACAAGCTCTATTTTAGTTGTGTTCTTTACATTTGATACCTATAATTCCTCACTCTCTTGTTTTTTGAATTACTCCAAAGTTATTAGCAATAGATTTCTTCATTTCTATAATTTGCAGTGTCAGGCCAATAACTGATCTAGAATCATTACTTGGGTGAGCATAATTTAACCTCAGATGTAAATGAGACAAATATATTTAAAGCAACATTTAGTAGTGTAATTGGTGTTATATAAAAGGAGTGAAACAAAAGAATTTTTCAAAACATGCCACATTCAAAAATAGTCAAGAACTAGCAAAAAAAGTGGGATATATAAAGTTGAATTGAGATGTGTCATGATTGTACTTCAAGAAGAGGTTCTTTCAAATCATTCAATAAGATGCAATATCTCCCAAGTTAATTAAGATCCTAGCCAAATATATAAGCCTGTCGAGTTTTGCTAGGGGAATCATTTTGCTTCTAAAAACTCCTATTTCTCCTCGACACATTCATATAGCTTCCTAAATATACCTTACAACTCACCCATATTACTAATCATGTCGCTACAATTAATGGTAGACAATTGTGTCTCTTTGTGATATGCTTGTGTTTCCCTATTTGACACAATGTTTTGCTCTTATTTAAGTTTTTATTATGTTGTTTATTAAAGTTCTCCTTTTAAGATTATCTTCTTGTAATATTTTTTTAAACTATGATCTTATTCTTCCACTTTAAGAGCCTTTAGTTAATTCATTTATTCTAATTTTCAAAAAACATACTTGGTTATTACATACAATTGAATCTTATTTTTAGATAATGAGTAACGAAACTATTTTTAGATAATGATCAAGAAGAGGGTCGATGCTAGAAAAGGGACAATCCTTTTATTTGAAAATTTGTAGGAATATTTTATGATTGTAGATGAACTAAAAGCTTGACATTTTATTTATTTGATAGGAGAGAGAAAAGGATACAAGTGTATTTTTACTTGAGATTTACTATAAACGTAAACTTTCCCTGAAAAGAGTGAGCAACAGGTCAAATCATTTACCTCATCTTCCAAGAATATGACAACTAATTTGACGAATTATATATAAGATAATTGTAAAGATATGCACAATTCGGAATAAAACGTATTTCTTATGTAATTCTTTAAGGTTTTTTTTGGTATTGTGGGTATTATATTAAAATAAAAAATGGCATATTTAGGTGAAATAACATTAAATTGATCGTTTATCATTTGAAAATTAATTAATTACAAAATTATGATGAATTACCATTAACCAACATTTTTTTAAAGCATAAAGAAGCAGGGAACCAAGAATGAGATCTAATAAATATGAAACTAGTAAAATGGATACTTTTTGGCTAATAATATAAAATTGAAAATAGAGATGTTTCAGAACAAAACAGTAGTAATGGGCCAGATTAAGACAATTTGGATTTGGCATCGGCCCAGCTCAGCAAAGTCTGCTCCTCCTAATAGGTGGCTTCAGCCACATTTGTAGTCCAGTCAGTTTCAATCGGTGCTGTTGAGGCCCGATCCAAACTTAGTTAAGCTGCTTCATAATGATGTCATATTGATGTAAATGACAAAAATGACATCACTTTTAATGTAATAGAACAAAACGACGTCATTTTGATCTTCAACCTCGTCTGATCAACTTAGACCGTTGACTTCCATTGTCATTTCTACCGGCCCTGTTTCCTAAGGGAAAGATTATATTGAATAAATGTCAAATCTAACAATGTATTCTCCAAACGACCTACCCTTAGTTTGCCTATTCTACATCATGTATGCACAATCAAAATATAAAAGTACAATACCTTTGATTTACCTACCTTTCATAGAATTCCAAGCCGCTTTATTTTTCCTCCACCTTAAAGCAGTCATTTTCTTATATTTCCATAGTCTGAATTTCTGTCGGTCCCTCAACCAACCAGCATAATCTTTTCCTTGCCTGCACACTATAAAATCTGATAAATCATCAAAATCTGGCACTCTGGAGCTTTGTACACACTTGAGGAAAGCTTCGCCATTGCACACTTCTTTAGTGTTTATAACACTGACAGTAGAATCATGTTCTGAAGTTCCTGGTTCATTGTCATATTTCCTTTCAGAGATGCACACAAGAGAGCGCATTCTGAAATATAAAAGGGGGCACAAAAATGTTTCAGTATAAAGTATAGCATCTCAAAAAATAAAAAAAGACACGTGTAAGTTTATGCTTCTTTCAGAAGCTTGTATTAATTTCTGTAAATGTTCTTTCCTTCCTTGTAAATGTTCTTTCTTTCGTGTTAGTTCCTATTATTTTGGATAGTGATTTTGTGACTCCTTATTAGATGGGAGGTAGTTATTCCAACTTTAAATCGTAATGAGAGAAAATGATGCAAGACTGGAAAGATCATGTACAATTGATTGTTTTTAATTAAGTTTTCTATTTTCCATAAATTGTGGGATTAAAGAATATATCATAAATTGTGGGATTAGAGAATATCCCATAAATTGTGGGATTAGATATTGTATAGGTATCAAAGATTTTGGGAGATGATTTCACAGCAGTCATTGTGCATTTCGAGACAGATTTTGGGAGATGATTGGACTTGCTAGAGAACAAGATGGCCTCTACTATCTTGAATCACCAAATCAGTTGAACATAACTAAGGATAGATTATCTCATTCTTTCACACCAAATTAAATTGCATCCAATAAAGATAAAATTTTGCTTCACCATTATTAGTTAGATCATCCATCATTTCAAATTATTAAGATAATGTTTCCCTCTTTATTTACAAATCTTGATGCTGAAATTTCTCAGTATTGAGGTAAGTGAGCTTGCTAAACACAAGCGTGTGCCTTTTCCGATTAGCAATTGAAGGAGCTATATTCCTTTCTATCTTATTCATAGTGATATTTGGAGTCCATCTACTGTTTCTATTGCTTCTAGGGCAAGATTGTTTCTTTTATTGATAATTGTACTCGTGTTACCGGCTTTTCTACTCAACATAAATTTATGTTAGTACAATACTCCCAAATTTTTGCTCCATGATCAAAAACCAATTTGGGACTAATATCAAAAGGTTTAGCACAAATAATGCCAGGGATTATTTCAATCAATTACCTTTTCATAACGAAAAAATAGTTCATGAGTCATCTTGTGTGTATACTCCAAAATGGGATAGCAAAAAGAAAAAATAGTCATCTACTTGAAAAAACCTAAGCCCTATTTCAGAAGAATGTCTTAAGGCATTTTGGGGGGAATCAGTTCTTACAGCCACTCATCTTATAAACAAATTACCTTCGAAAGTCTTAGGTCTCAAAAGTCCTATGGACATCCTTTCAACGTTTTACCCAAATCTAAACACTATAAACAATCTTATTCCTAGAATTTTCAGGTGTGCGTCATTTGTTCATGTTCATAATAGAGGGAAATTAGATCCTACGGCTCTAAAATATGTTTTTTGGGGCTATTCTTCAACTACAAAAAGGTATAAGTGTTATCACCCTCCATCAAAGTAATTTTATGTCTTAATAGAAGTCGCATTCAATGAGCAAGATTCATATTTCAACAATTCTTACCTTCAAGGGGAGAATTCAATTAGGGGAAGAAAAGGAAGGTTTCTACTTGATCCGATTCCTATGTCCAATTCTACAACACGTCAACACCAACCTTACCTTCTTATTCTTCCTGTCTAAACCATATGCCAGAAAAACCATCTAAACCTATTCCTAAACAACCCATAATTGCCCTTTCTAGAAGCAACAAGTGAACAAAAAACAAAACCTGATTCTAACCTTACAACAAAAAACAAAACCCATAATTGCCAAGATGCCAGGAGGGAGAATAAGATGAAATTCAGTGGATAACAGATAAATCTAGGAAGTTCAACACAAAAGCATGCAAAACTTTTTTGCAGACTACGCAGAACACAAGGCAGGAGTGGACAGTCTTAGTTTGGGACAGTGACATCAATCCAGCTCCTTCATTCATCTTATGGATGGGCAGCAATGGGGGGTTACTTACCAGGGATAAGATCAAGTTCTCCATCAACAAATTTTACTATGAGTTATCTAATACTGAACCGAAAATTTTGGAACATCTTATAATTAGATGCAAGTATGCCAAACAAGTATAGGGCCGGATGCAGATTATTCTCACCATGGACAGACCAATGGACTCTTGCAATGAAACTATTGATTGGTTGGTGAAGTTTAGAGTGCATAATGCAACAGATCTCAAAGCAATTAAGTTATGATGGGCAGCCTTAGTTTACAACATCTGGAAAGAGCAAAATTTCAAAGTTTTTAAACAAGTAAAAGCACTGAGATGGTTTTTCAGGACATTTTTCTTCATTGCAGATTGGCCATGTTTGCAAGAGGAATAGTAGCAAATCTGACATGCAATATGAAGAGAAGATGGGGATTGGAATAATACCAACTTATGTGGTCTCATAAGTTTCCCTAAGATATCAAGATGTAGATGATTACTAAGAACCACAACTCTACATAATCTAGAACTTTTGGAGTATTCTAGATCTTTTGAACTCTAGATTGTATATATATTTATTTATTGAAATCTGTTAATTTTCGAAAAACTTTTCAATTTAGAGTATCATATGATTATCAAATGACTTCTAATACCTATAGTTATAAAAAAATGGAATTTCTAATTTATATTCTCAAATTTCCATAATCTCTTTTCCAACAAAAACTAGATAAAAAGAAAATTATCCATTTTATAGAAATAAATAGACAACTTGATGTAGGGCAGATAAAAGAAATATTAACTAATAGCTAAAAATCACAAAATTAGGAAATATGATTGATATTAGGCTGTTGGAATATCAATTTTTAGGCTTGAATTTCGACTAGGAATGCGGAAATTTCAAATTTGGTATAGTTGTTCATTTAGGGTTTGATTGTTGGAAATTTAGGCTTAAATTTTCAAGGTTTAATATAGTTAGAATTTAAGTTTAAGATGACTGGAATTTAGTGAGGAACACAAAGAATGGATGATAGAATCTAGGAATCACTCTTTAAAACAAGGCATCACACCTTCTAGTTGAAAACTCAAGTTTGTAGAAAAAACAATTAGATTTCTTTTATTGAAGGGATGAATATACACATTTATAGAGAAGTTCTTAATACCCTTATTCTAGTAGGAAAGGTTTCCTAAAAAATTTAGATCATATCCTAAAAAAAAATTGTATAAGTTTAAGGTCTAAACAAATAGGATAACGTATCTAAACTAGAATAATATATTTAACTTATAACTACTTCCTATTTAATAAGGAATCATACCATAATCTACATTTCAGCCCTTATCTTTGTTGTCAACTCAATTCTCAATCCTCATCCCACCAAATCAAGGCTTGTGGTTGACTAATTTTTCTCTTTTATTTCTTCTACATACTTGAACTCTTTTGCATCACAACTATTTACCAATAAATTGATAAATTATCTCCGCAAACCATTTCTTCCACCAATGTATTGGAAGAATAAGACATAGTTGGAAAATAATCACTCTTGAATCTTTTGACTAAGTTGGATATTTCAGTTTTAAATAGCAAACGTATGGAAACTCAAAGTTAGATAAATACAGAAAAGAACAAACTTAAACTTATGGAAGATATGGGATATGAAGGAGAGGAAAAAATGGTACAGACGTTTTTAAGAAAGATCTATAGGAACATCACTGCTAAAACATTTAAAGACAAGTGTTTTCTAAGGTATATACCATTCTATAGAAGATAAGAATCAAATTTTCCTTTTTCATCAACAATTTTGGACTTCTATAACAAAAATTAAGATGAAAATGTTAGTACAAAAATTAAGATGAAAATGTTAGTACGAAAATTAAGATGAAAATGTTAGTACGAAAATTAAGATGAAAATGTCCGTACAAAAATAATGACACAGAACAAGACTCAGAAAAAAGTGATGTAAATGCAAGCAAGAGAAAACTAATTTTTGCTAAAATGAGAACAATTAAATTTTTTTTTTATATGTGTGTATATATATATACACATACACATGCATCAGATCTAAGGAAATAAGGGAAAAAAAGGACTATCATGTACCTCAAATACAACTCTTGAATTTTTTGTACTCTTTTTGAAACTATTTGGCAAGATTCTTGCACGATTAAGGCCTGCACCATTATCCAAAACTTCAATGAAGAATCTAATAGACTAAAACTAAGAACTCCAAAACAAGTATGAGAACAAAATTTACCCCTTCAACTTCATCAAAGGATTTACTTGAATAGGAACCATTTGGAAATCCTAGTGCACTAAGATCACCTGCTTCAATTGCAAGCAAATTCAACAATGCCATCAATGTAAACAAGTAACTTTTCACTATAAAATGATAGCCAGTCACAAAAGTTAACTGCAGTAAGCCTGCAATGTGTAAAAAAATCCACTTAGATTCCTTGTGCCTTGACGGATAAGATAGCATCACTTGATACAAAAACTTTTGGATTGGTTTGCAGATACTAAAAGATTTGAAATGACCAACGATATCCATCAAAGCTAAATATTCCCTGCAAGAAGTAATATTTCCCTCGGGTTGTAGAGAATTTGAAAGCACAAGAAGCCTCATATGCCACACAACTTGTAACAATGAACAACTCATCAACTTCAAAATCGAAGCAAGCAGACAAAAATCTTGGGGACTTGCTTCCCCTTTCATGGCTGTAGATTCAATATTACTCTTAGAGGAACTTCTAAGTAATATGCAATTTAAGAGCGAAAAGACCTCATCCTTGTAGGAATCATCAAAAATGCAAATGTTCTCCTTCACATACGTGATTGAAGCTTCCACCAAGTCAGAACTTCTCAAAATGGACATACTATTCATATATGAGGGCCATAGCTCCTCTGACTTGGCAATTACATGATCAAGCTTGTCTCTTGTGGCTGGCTGAAGTAAATGTTTGAAAGTCGGATGACCAGAGCATTGCAAATAAGACTCGAGAGAGAAAATGTCTCCAATAGAATGGCCATCAACATGCAAGCCAGACATGTGTCTGGTATACAAAAAAACAGACCTTTCTACTGCTTCCAAGTAGCAATTCAGTTGTCCAACATCCGTCCTTATATTCTCAGAAGGCATGCAAATACCAATAGCTTCAGAAACCAATACAATTAGGTATGCTTGAAACATTTTTGGGGCAGAGACAACAATGGGGTTGAGAAGCAATGATAAGGCACCAGATAAGTTCAATTCAGAGACTTTGAAACCCTCATTGTGGCACCAAAATAATCTATTGAGAAAATTTTCAAACCCTTTCTCATCAGAAATTGATAGAATGAATTGTGCAGAAAACACCTCCAATAAGCTTCCAATACTTCCATAACCATAATGGCATTTGAATAGCATTTCACCTTTTGGAGACGCTGAATCAATTATTATAAGATAGTTTCTTATAGATTCATGCATCAAAAGCTCATCTGCAAATACCTAAGAAATCAATATATTAGCTAGAAAAGAACTCTCAAGGAGGCTGGGTTGTGTGGGTGGGGAGAGAATGAAAAGTGGAGCTCATATGATCAAGATTTAACTCATAAGTTCAAGATACGAAATAGCTTGCCACCATGCTACCACATATACTAGAAACCTAAGATTGTTATGTTTAATCACCACGTTGGAGTGCAGAAGCAACAAAATATGAAAAGAAAAAAAGATGTGAATATCTACTGGTAGAACTAGTAGATCACAAAATAAAATCATAGATCACTTCAGTATGGCATATACATCAGCCAATACTGCAAGAAAACTAATTCATGTTTAACATACCTTCACACTTCAACTGTCTAAAAACTTTAACATCCTTAACATACCTCTGAAATTGAAATAATTTTACAGCTTGGCAATCTTAAGTGCTAACTTGAATTCCAAACCAAGCACTATAACAAATTCATCACAAAGTTAGGATAAATTAGAAGCATGTAATTTTTAGTATCAAGATGTAGCTTGGTTTAACTTGAGCACTTAACTTTGTATGCAGTCAAAGTTCCTAGAATATATAAAATTCACATGCATAAGAAGCCACGTAGGCATTCAAAACAATAGATGGAATTGTAACTATGTGATGATCAATCGATGATCCCCTCAAGTCTTAAATATGGCCATATAAGTTAGGCCGATGGCCATTAAAAAACATGGCAATCATTTCCTTTTTATGGTTCTCTTTCTTTCACCAAAGATAGGAGCAATAACGAAATGAAATATCAGTTCAAGGATATTACTAGATAGGTATAATCACAACCTTTTAGATATATTGCCCAAAGCAGTGGTCCAATCTTGCAAAGCATCAACTACTAGGTAGTCTTTGCTAATACGGACAAGAGATGCAATTAGTAGATTTTCGTATCTTGTTTAGTTATAAAATAAAAGAAAACATGTGATTCCTGTGACTATTCCAAATTAAGCAAGTAAAAATCTTTCGGCAAATCTTAATTATATATCTAGTTATAAGAATTTTATACCAACAATTGTTGTCCATTTTTAAACCTAGCACCTCTTGGAGTCCTACTACAAGAAAGAAAAACTCACAAACCTCAAAATAATATTCATTCATGTTGGACAAATCCATAGGAAGCAGAGAAGAAATTAATCTTTGAAACCCGAATAATATAATGTATATCTACCCCGAAGACCATATACATATAATTAAAAACATTTTCATGTTCAAGTGAAAAAATACTTTTACCAGTATACTTTTCATCATCATTCACAAGAGATGAGTAGATAATTACCTCAAGAACTGGACACATAAATCTATAGCATGGATTAGAAGGTTTGCACAAACGTATTGATGTAACAAAATCCTCAGTAGCAGAAGTAGTACCATCTCCACTAACACATCCACATTCCCGAGAAACCCATTTGGTGAAAGACATGGAAATCTTTTCATTCCCACAATTTAACGCAACAGAAATCAAGCCACCAAGTAATAGAAGAAGAAATCGGCTCTTTTCCATCAGAAGATTATGGTCGAAGGCAATAAGATCCAAAACAACCAAACAACACCTCAAGAGAAGGGTTAGCTCTCCAACCACGCCCCACATATTTTGGGTCAACACAGATTTCCCATTAGCGCCAGCAAGGGAAGAGACATCACGGAAGACAGAAAAAAAGAGCTTGAATTTCCCAGCAAGGTCTGTAAATAAAATATCAGAGAGTTGCTGAATGTCTTTGAAGTACAACTTGAGTCCAAGACACCCACCCAGCTCCATTAACGATGACTTGGGGTTGAAACAACTAATGGGCAAATTCAAAGACAGATGAGACAGAACGGCATAGAGTCTTTTGATGTTTACAGGATTCAGACCCTGAAATTAAGAGATAGGGGAAATCAAAAATGAAAGAAAATTACAGAAAGAAACAACATTTCTGCGTACCGAAGGACTTTCGATTGAGGACAAGAGGGTCCGCAAGGTAGTAGCAGAAGTAGGAGAAGGAGGCTGTTGGGAGGATTTGACAGGGCAATGCTTCTTCCTCTTGGATTTTCTGGTAACCATTCTCACAAACTTGGAAAAAGCAATCAACCCCCTACCAATCAGAGAGCGCAAGCGTACCGTGTGTGAAGATCTGAGCACGGAGAGAGCAGATATGAAGAGAATCAGAGCACGTACCTGGAAAGATATTTCCGCAAAACTCAAAACCCCTCGTGTCAAGAACTATGGCGCTCTACCAGATCCACCATCACCGTGGAAACAGTGAAACATCCCATTGGCCTCACTTCCATCGGGTTTTCTTCATGGAACGCCTTGGCTTCATAAATCTGTTTCTGGTGAGAAGGGAGAGCATTCAAGAGTGTCGGTTAAAAATAGCAACCGTCAGATGAAACCCTCTTACCAGATCAAACAAAAGTCAAAATTAAAGAAAACCCTTTCCAAGAAACCCTAAAAGGCTCAAGCAAGTTTACCAAATATGAATAGAAGCTTGGGGTACTCTGGCTCTCTCCAGTAGAGAAGCGTAATGGGAAGAGTTATTAATCGGTGAAGATGAAGATAAGTGAGATTGGAGAGTGAAGCAAGAAGAGGACCAACCGTGGAGAAGGACAGGAAGCCGAAGGAGAAAGAGAGTAGAAACTTCGAGAGTGAAGGGGACGGGATTTAACGAAGAAGCAAGCAACTGTAAGATTAAATGGACGGTTGAGATGGATTGCGTGGTCGTCCATCCCAACTCATCCTTTATATATATACTTAATAAGTAAACCGGATGCTTACTTATTCGACGTGCGTTTTTAAACCAAACACTATATAAGGAATATGTTAGGAATGTCTTATCCTTAGAATGGGTATTCCATTCTACCAAACAGGCCGTAATAGTTATGCAAAGAGTTGGTCTGTTTGATCTTTGATAAGGATTTATTTGAATTCCCACAATTTGTGGATCCAAAGCAAGCTTAAGTTGGGATGACTCTGATAACACCTTTTATACTATCGACATAACTTGATATTCAAAAGATTGATTCACTTAATAGAACCATCATATAAGGTCATCGCTGAGAATCTTGGAAACTCAAGTGTTGATAACTTGGATGAGAACATTTACTACCCCCCTTCATATTATCCTTTAATTCCTCTTTGCTATTATGAGAATGCCAATTATAATGATTAATATTGTTGCTAGATCCTTTATTATTTGAGAGCAAAGCCTCATATAGCCTATTGATGGTTTCCTCCGTGTAATGTAGCTTATCAACAAAATGAAATTCCATCCAACTTATACTCTATTAAAGTTCTGCTAGCCTAACCTCCAAAATTTTAGTTATTTCTTTTCTAGTTGTCAATGGTATTAATGAAAGTTCTATACTATTGATAAATCTCATAAAAAGCCAAAAAAAATTATAGTAAAAAAGATTCTACTTTAGGTGGATAAACCAGAATGATTTATTGGAATAAGAATTTATATGCAAAATAGAACTAATGACTTTTCCTGGCTTTCATATAATCTGTAAGAAGTGGGACACTATTAACTAACAAAAATAGTTGCTAAATTCAAATGAAAGCAATAATCAATATAACATCTTCTTGACCTATTCTTAAGCAAGCTAGTGATGTTACTCCAGTAACCTAGATCAAGATTTACATATCTTATGCATACGTCAATTAAGGTATTTTAGATTTCTAACGTACACTCTCGTAGACCTTCTTAACTTATCAATATAAAAACTTTTATTATGATTCAAAATGTATTGTTCAACTTTGGGTAGTAGGTTTGAAGTATAAAAATGCTAGGTAATTAAAGAAAATAGTTATTAAGTACTCTATTATAAAGAATTTGGGATTGAAATATTAAAAAAATGATCGACTTAATGCTAATATTAAGATTGATAACTTAAAAGAGCAAAAGAAGTTATTAGTCAAATAATGCATGAGTATCATGTGACTGAATTTGCCACTTCATTGTATGGTGTGGATAGGGACTATATATATATATATATATGAAGTTATTTGGGGGCCAGTGATATATTGGGCTTCCTAAAATTTTAAAAAATTAAATATTTGGACCCTCCTATCTTAAATTTCTAGCTCTGTTATTAGGTTTGGAGGTGAAAAAATTATGATAATGAAACATCATTGTTGATTAAGCTCAAATTGCTCATCTTTCAATGAAGAAAATTACAAATAGCTACAAATATTACAATAGAAAATTGCAACCTTTGTAGTTTCTAGTTTCACAAATTATATATTTCAACAACATTTTAACTCATCCCAATTCAATATATAACTTATGCATCTCCTCCATAAACTTACCATCAATTATACATATCACGCTTTTTGAATTTTTTGTTCTTAAGTTTCAACCTTTTATTGCCAGTATTTAATTAATTAATAATTGATTTAACCATCTCACTCATCCATTCAAAAGTTTTATTTTCTTTTCCTATAAGCATATGGTTATATAAAATTCAAATTAATGAATAATCAACAACTTATTCACCTCATAATTAGAGTATTTATAAGTCTTTCTCCAAGATTATCATCGGCTTAAGGGATCATAAAAGGACTTCAACTTCTATATCGACAAAAAGCTTACTCATCATATTGTTTTTAACAACAGTTTTCGACTTCTATATCAAAAAAAGTTTATAAACCAAAATGTCTATTTCTAATAACAATCTATATTTTATTTTCAATATTCGAGAAGGTAAATGGACTCGGACTTGGTCCAATATGAAGTTAACGGATCAAGCTTAAGTTGATCGGATATTGGGCTCAAGTTTTTTTTTAAATTGAGCCTCAAGTCCAATATGAAGTTAACGGATCAAGCTTAAGTTGATCGGATATTGGGCTCGAGTTTTTTTTTAAATCGAGCCTCAGGTCAAACCACTCAGATCCGATCCAATACTCAAATTTTATAAGCAAAAGAATGGCTTTCTAAAAAAATCAAGCCTTTAAGTTGGACTGTCGAGACGCAACCTAATGTTTGATTCTTGTAAATAAAACGATATCTTTTTAAAGGAATAACGTTATTTTTGTATTTTTTAATTAAAAATGACGTCATTCTTTATATATTTTTTTTAGAAGATCCGATGTCTCCCCCCAAGTCTACCCTATTATCTCCCGCTAGTTTATCTGGACAAAAGACTAAAGAGCCAGATGCTTCAGCTTCAGCCTCTCGTTCCTGATTTTCCTAATCCACTTCCCAAACAATATCAAAATTGTTCTTTCAATCCATTTAGTTAACTAAAAACAAGACAACCTAGTCCCTATAACCTTTTGCTTCTACTAGATAAGGTTGTCCTGTTCTTTTCTTTTTCTTGATATATATATATTAGAAAAAGTTCAATTCATTAATCGAAAGCCAAGAGTTAGGGATTGCTATCCAATCAAATCGTAATTAAAGAGAGAGAGAGAGCGATGAGTTCAAACGTAGTTGCAACAGGAGCTTCGTCAGGGGTCAATCATCGACCAATCGCGACTTTCGGTAAATCGACGACAACAATAAGAGCAAGAGATGCGTTCAACAACGCACACTCCGTCGTCAATCTTCCAACAACCACAACTTCCATGGCTTTTGTGTTTCCTAACCGTCAGATGATATGTAATAGTGCTGGTAGTAGGATTAGCGTTGTGACCGGTGAACAAGGTAAAGTGGGAGAAGAAGAAGAAGAAGATCAAGAGTCGATGATGGTTGGGAGGAGAGTGAGAGTGAAGGTGCCGTTGAAGGTGTATCACGTGCCGCGTGTTCCCGAGTTTGATCTGACGGGCCTCGAAGGGACTATCAAGCAGTTCGTTGGTGTTTGGAAGGGTAAACGTCTTTCTGCTAATCTTCCTTTCAAGGTTGAGTTTGTTGTTCCTATTGAAGGCCGTGGCCCTGTTAAGTTCTTTGCCCATCTTAAGGATGACGAACTTGAATTCCTTCACTAATTCACTAACACCTGCCCAAATACCCCTTCCTCTTTTTGTATAATCTTCATATCATAATTTCTACTCTATATTATACATAATCTATATTGTTTGTTTATTTTAGAATCATTATTTCAACGAGTTTCAGCGTTGATCTCTTCTGATTTCTGTTTGAGCAATTAGTGATTTGATTCGTTGAAGCTACTTCTTTTAGTCTTCAATCCAGTTTGAATATTGATGCTTGATATTGAGGCATTATGGTTAAGTTGGAACTCATGAACCACTCCTGTAATTAGGACTTCTCGAAACCTCACACAAAGCTGTCCGCTGAGTATTCTAAAAAGTAGGGGAAGTACTTTGGGTTTAGAAATGTTACAGGTAGTGATCAGAAATTTAGTTGTCTCTCCAATTTGGTGTTTTCTACTATACAATTTTCAGCCTGGTTTCTTTGCATTTGCTTAGTGTTTACAAGGTCTGGGCTCGTTAAGGAATCACAAATTGTGCTTGTTGAAGTGGGGATGAGATCAGTTTAGTTTCTGAGTACTGTTATTTTTTTTTTAAAATTTTAGGTTTGACAGTCTGGTTGCTCTTTGGTAAATTTTAGTTGCTTCTACTAGGTCGGAGGCCTTACTGCTTAAATATAAGGGGGATTGGAAACTTATTGAACAGATGTCGGTGAGCCATGGGTTTCATACTCATTAAATCCGTGTTTTTGGTTGTTGGAACTCTAATGCATTTGACTACTTTAGAAGAAGGAAACAAGGAAGCCTGTTGAGCAGCATCAATATATAGATGAAGTTTTTGTAATGAGATTAATTACTCTCAACATTTGTCATAGTGCAATTTGCTAGTCACACAAAGATCAATCAATAATTAAAAATGTAGCATAGAAGAAATAATTGATTTCAGTCATCATGAACTGTTCAGGAGTTATATGAAGTACAGTTACTCAAAATTATACATTATCCACAATGAGGACTCTCTGGTTTGACCAGTCAATTACTTTGACTGCTTGTTAATTTTAGTAAGATCTACGAATTGCTTCAGTGTTGAAGATGATTAGTTTTTGTGGTCAAAGCATATGTTGCAACCAATCGTGTTGGATCCTGTATCATTTGAGAACGTAATTGGCAAACTTGCGTATCTGTTTAAGTGGTAGAACAATCATAATTGCATGACACTATCATTTTTAGGCGGTCTGAACTTTTAGAATATTGACTTTGTGATGGAATACAAATCTGACAAGGATGCCCTTAGTAAAAAAGGGGAGCTTGCATGCATCACAAATCTAAGTTTTTGCTTAGTGGACCAGATAAAGGAAGGACTTGAGAAAGACCCACAAGTCGAGTTTGTTAGAGTTGGCTTCATAATGAGATGCTTATCACTAAAGGTGACTGGTGCCTAAATGGCAAGGGCTGTGGAAAGAAATCAGTAAGGAGTGCCATGACTCCAAGTGGACATGACATCTTAGGGTTCATCGTACATTGGCACTTGTGGAGCACAGATGTGATTGAGCTCTACATGAAGACGTGTCTCGTGTACTAACAAGACAAGTTAGATCAACCCTAATTAGCGGGTTTGCTAGAGCCATTACCCATTACACAGAAGCCTTAGGAGTATTTCTATGGATTTTGTTATATTGTTACCTAAAACCGAAAGATGTGGCAACTTTATGGTAGTAGTAGATTGGTTCAACAAATATAGAGTGTTCATCCTTGTACTGATGGAATTTATAGTCGAGGATGCCGCACGCTTATTTTTCAAGCAAGTAGTGAAACTGATGGAATTTATAGTCGAGGATGCCGCATGCTTATTTTTCAAGCAAGTAGTGAAGTATGGGGGCATACCTAAGACTATTGTGAGTGATAGAGATGCTTGGTTCATGAGAAGATTTTGGATGGAGCTATTCAAGCTAATGGGTCTTGAATTTAACTTCACGAGCTTTTACCCCCAAATGAATGGGCAAATTGAGAGAGCAAATGTGCTATTGGAGTTGTACTTAAGGCATTGCATGAGTGCCAATCAAAGCGATTGGATGAAGCTGCTTGAGGTTGTCCAATTCTTTTTCATCTTGCAAAAAAGTGAGTCGACAGGAGCAAGCCTATTTAAGATTGCGACAGGTCAACAATCAATGACTTTGCACACCCTTGCTATTACATATAAAGGCCCAAGTCTTGACAGGTTCAAGTTTGCGAAAGGTTAGCATGAGAAGACTGAGTGGCACAAGCATATAGAAGATGAAGAAGTAGGTTGATACGAAGCTATGGCATTTGGAGTTTAACAAAGGGGACCTAGTATTGGTGATGCTTCTCCCTCACCAAAGTTGAAGATGTATCAAGGTGCATAAAGAACTAATAATGCTCTATAGAAATGGATTGGCAAACTAGCTTGTTGTTTGATGTCATGTTACCCACTCACTTGGAGATGTACCTTGTGTTTCATATGAGCTTCCTCAAACCTTGCCATGAGGATAAGGATGAACCCAATAGGGGTAAATCAAAAAAGGCCCCTACTGCCATTACCACGATGCTGGAATGAGATATTGAGAAGATAGTGGCGCATAATTGTAGATAATTGTACAATTAATTGATATGTATAGAATTATGTAAAAATTTCTGGAGGAGTTGTAAACCGTTGGATCAGGTAAATCCTAACAGTCTATTAAGGGGATGGAAGTCCACAAATAATCTTAGGCGCTTCATTTGTAAATAAGAGAGAGAAAGAAATATTATTTATAATAGAAAGCATTCTCCAAGCTCTCTTTTAATTTTTTGTGGTGTTTATTAATTGTGCTAGCTTTGTGGTTAACATCTTCAAGTATGCTGATTTGGTTGAGTTGAATAGCAATTAAGTGCTGCACAATCTGTTGGTTAAAAAGTGCAATGCCCACAGGAAGTACTCGCTCTTTCTGCTTAGTGGTGTGTATTGGAATATGCAGATGCTGTGATGTTTCAGATTCCCCCTTGCTATACCTGCCATCCTTGAGTATATTAATTGAATATATATGAATTTTACTGACATGATCTCTCCGAATTTGGATCCACAGTGAAGGCTTATACTTGTGAAGCTTTCCAACAGGTTAAAAGTTTTCATTTGTACATAAGCCCTTAGAGTAGCGATAGAGGAGTTCCCTTCCAAGATTAACCAAGATCACAATATATATTCTATAATATTTTCCTACTTTTCATCTGCTACCTCTGCAGAAATGATGTGTAGCTTTCATAAACCCATCAACATATTTTAGAAATAATACTGAAAATAGCAGGAACAAGAACAAGAGTAAAGGAAAGGAAAACTTTCCAAAGACATGCGGGCAATAGCTGATGGTTCAATAACTGAGAGAAAAATTAGATGCGTTGGATGTTATTGAGAAAGGGGCACAGGTTTTATGGATCAGGTTGTTTGAAGCTTGTCTTGTGTGCATCAGTTGTGATTGACCTTGATGAGAACTGGTAGTTGTTATTTAACGGGAAATGACAAGTAAGAGTATGTGAGAGAAGTAAGGGTTCTTAAAAGAAAAGATAGAGAGTTGTGTCTGTGAGCTAGGAGAGTTAGAAAGGGCTTTGATGTTTCGTCCATCATACCTAGACTTTACTTAAGGTATACATACTTCCAATTTGACTCTGTATTGTCGATAGTCTGGTCCAATAGGAAAATGATTTCATTCTGTGATGTAAGTTTAACCCTAGGTTACTGCTACCTACCATTGTGTCATCTTTAAAAGCAAAACATTGGGATGGGGGAGGTTGGAGAGTATTGGAATCTATTGGCTTCAGACAATTACACCAGGCAAGTTGATACAAGTGTTGTCTCCCAACACGTTTGAATATAAAGTAAGTGCTACTGCTATTAATTGTTAGTTTCCGAAGTGTATGTACAATAATATATTTTACGGATATATTGTTCACTAACCTGAAGCCTAGCATTCTGACTGAACGAAAATCAACTGGATTAGCAAAAAAAATAAAAAGGAAATGCATATTATTGTTATCAAATTTGACTGATGATTTTTTTATCGTGGATAGAATCACACACACATTGTACACATACATATATATGTATATATATGTGCAAAAATGAAAACATATGTACTCCTCGTACCATATGCTGTTTGAAGAAGATTAACTAACATTCAACTTTGTATCTGTAGAGGTTGAAAATTGTGTCTGATGCCTTATTCAACAGAACAATGTAATTCTATGCGAAAGGCTCTAATAATGGACCTAATTGAATGATACTAAGGACTTCAAATTATGACTTTCAGTAAGATCATCTCAGTACTATTTTGTTGTAGCCAATCAGGTCAATTAAGACCAGCATAGCTACAATTGCATATACGGAACTCAAGGGTAAACTTGCAGTAAGATCATCTCAGTACTATTCTGGTGTAGCCAGTTATAGTCAATGAATATCGACATAGCTTCAATTGCATATGCGGAACTCCATTTTAAACTTTAGTTTGGCATGCAAAGTTAATGGATACACCTGAGAAAACTCGTCTTTATCGCATTAAACGAAAATGTGACCTTCTCATGTTTGAATAGGCTTCAAAGCTTACTTTTAAGTTACTTTTATGAACTCTATTGCTACATGCCCTATAAATGTTTTCTAAAGTTGGACTTCATCGCGGAGACTCTTTTGGTTATGTAAGCTGCATATGGCATCGTGTATATCCATCTAAGTTTGAGTTTCACTGACACCAACCCGAACTAAAGCATGAGCTATGTTTGAACCATCCTTCTTATCCATTATTTCAGCTTTCTAATAAATTAACTCTTTGTGGGTTCTATCTGCCATTTTTATGTCCAGTATTGATATTGCTGTTATAAGTAATTAATTCCCTGTTTAATATGTACTGGGCGACTACATGATGTTGAAAGGGATCTTAGATTTTTGCTAGGAAGAATGGGAAAAGAGTCAAGAGTGAAGGAATTCACGCAGTTGCTTAGTTTCTTCATTCTCTTGCACAATTCATGGCAGGCAATGTCGTACATGGATCAGGGATTTGTATGGTACAAATGTTTTGAGACCATAAGTTTATTGCTTCAATAGGAGGGTTCATAATGCGCATACCATTGGTGATCTATGACAAAATATGAATCACTCGACTCGGAAAAATGTGGGAAAATATGAAAAATCCGGAGCTATAGCTTAGCTTAAGAGTCTGCACTCTGCATTCATATTGCAATGTCGGTAAGAGACCCTGCAAATAAGCAAGGCCATACGTTCGTCCAGAGAATCGGGGTCGATGAGCACAGCCTTAAATGTCTGGTCCCACAATTGCGGTGGGGCTCCCGTACTCGAATGTGAACTTACACGAGCTATTACACAGGCCTCTGTCGTGCGTGACAATTCGTGACATCTAGTCTAGTCTTGTCATGGTTCAGTTCGGAGAGGAGGTCACGCTTTTCAGATCTAGATCTTCTGGAATCTTTAGGACCATTCTGGGTATAGAAGTGACAAAACCTTGTTTAGGTCTTTCTAATAAAATTGGACTCAACAACTTTGTAGATATAAGAATTTGATCAATCTAGTTATACGAATTCAAACTATTTTTTAAATATAAAAATTTAAAATCTTTTTTAAAATTTTTGCTTTTTATTTTAATAAATTTTCTTTTATTAACTAATCGATTAATTTTAATAAATTATTATAAATTAAAACATTTTTATTTAATAATTTTTAATTAAATTTAAATTTTTTGATGAATAAAAATAAAATTTTACTTAATATTTAACCTATTTTAATATTCTTTTTAAATTTTAAACCTTTTATTAGGGATGTCAATAAATTGAGTTGAGCCTGCATGGACTGAGTAGCCTGTGGCTCGAGCGGGCTAAACTCGACTGATACTTTTATATTTCTTAAAAAATTAAAAAATGATATTATTTTTGAAAAAATGATATCGTTTTTGTTGATTCGGTTGAAGCTTACAGGACCCATAATTTGGTCAGGTTGACTAATTTTAACTCGTTACCTACTCGTGGCCCAGTCAATCCGGATCAAAATTTGGTTGAGTTGAGTAAACCGGGTTAAAATTGACATCCCTATTTCTTATCTTGTCGAATTAAGTTATGATCAAAATATTAAAACATTAATTAATAATTAAAACTTCAAAATCACGTTCCAAATCCACTAGTTGAGCTATGGTTTCCAATTTGCAATAATCAAAGGCAAAAGCAAAGGTGAGACTTGAGAATGAGAAATCATGGCTGTACGTTAGGTGGGGGGTAATATGTAATTTGATAATTTTGATTTGGCAAGGGGGGGAACGAAGTCCCGAAATGCCCCTCGTCTTCCAGTAATTCACTTAGCAACCTTACCTTTTATTTTATAATATATTAGCCAAAACAATAAATACGCATTGATTTACTTAGGACTGGACCGACTGGTAGTGGATTCTCAAACTCAGTCAGCTTCTCCCTTCTGTGGCTTATTCTCTCTAAACTTCCTCTCCTGCGGTTCTGCTACCACACCAGCTCACTGTTACATTCTTGGTATCCCATTCCCATGTATCATATGTATTAAGAGGAAAAAAACAAAAAGGAAGATTGTTAATCCAATATTTTAGCCGTTAATATTTCAAAATTTCAATGCCATTCACTTCCTTCTTTCCCTACTACGCTCACTGATGGCGGCATTTACGAGCAGCACTCTTCTTATTCCCAGAGAAGAAGAAGAAGAAGTGTGATTTTGTACCATACCAGCTTCAAATAACTGGTATTTTTTTATTCACAAACTTTCATTTTTTGTTTGAAAGTTTGTTCATTGATCCCTTCTGTTTTGTGGGTCGATGGAAATCTGAAAACTTGGGGTTGTATGCAGCAAGATTTTGTTGATTGAAGTAGAATTTTGCAGATATGAACTTGAGTAAATCTAAGAAATTTAATGTTTTCATTTCTTTGTACAGTTAGTGTTGGAGTTTGAGTGTTGATTAAGGTACATATATGATTTGAATGTCTTAAGGCCGACACCAACTACCAAAACAACTTAGCTTCTACTGCATTGTTCCTTCCTTGCACTTCTCATTCTTAGAGTTTCTGTTTTTACGCCAATGACTACCAAACGCGCCTACAAGCTCCGTATCCTTATTATTTCCGTATCTTGATGAATTAAATCTAAATCTTGATTTGCAATTTGACCTTCTTTATGTTAATTTGTTTAATTTCCCGGGTTAAAATTTTTTATTTATGTTTGAATATATTGCTCGATTGATTAATGACTAAGGTTAGCCTTAACCTGACAATTCAAAAATTATGATGAATTAATGATAATAAAGAGGAATTTGTGGCGCATTCTGCGACTGTAAATTGCCTCAAAATTGGGAGGAAGTCATCGAGACTTCTTGTGACTGGAGGAGAAGATCACAAGGTCAATCTCTGGGCTATTGGTAAGCCCAATGCTATACTGGTCAGTACTAACTTCTGTTGTTTTGTTTATGGCTCATTTGCACATTTGCTCTTGTGATAATGGAGTTATGATGTGGGGAAAATTCTCCCTGTTTTTTACGGTTAACAAAATTCCTTGAAATGTTCAGATCATTTATAGGAAATGTCCTGCTCCTTAAAATCCCGATGTGTTCTTTCCACCTCATCTAATGCTCCAAGCTTCATACGCAGAGCTTGTTGGGACATACTAGTGGAATTGATTCAGTAAGCTTTGATTCTTCAGAAGTTCTTGTAGCAGCGGGAGCTGCTAGTGGTACAATCAAGCTTTGGGATCTAGAGGAGGCAAAAAGTAAGTTAATTTTATTAATGTTTGTTCAAAAAGCTTTGGATATTGATTGCCAATATTTCTGGTGCTTATTCATCAAATTTTATGTGTTGCTGTAATTGTGCATGTAGTCGTTCGTACATTGACTGGTCACAGATCTAACTGCTTATCTGTGGATTTTCATCCTTTTGGAGAGTTCTTTGCATCTGGTTCCCTGGACACAAATCTTAAGATATGGGATATCAGAAAGAAGGGCTGCATTCATACATACAAGGGCCACACTCGAGGGGTCAGTGTAATAAGATTTACGCCGGATGGTCGTTGGATTGTATCTGGTGGGGAGGACAAGACCGTTAAGGTCGAAATTGCTTCTTTTGTGCACATATTTCACAAACACTAATATACAGATGTGATATGCTAATGACATAAACGAATATTATTCTTATCTTTTAAAATTGTGGTAAAGTTGACTATTATCAATGCAATCCTTACTT
Source organism: Erythroxylum citrifolium (assembly GCA_026284465.1). Taxonomy (NCBI): domain Eukaryota; kingdom Viridiplantae; phylum Streptophyta; class Magnoliopsida; order Malpighiales; family Erythroxylaceae; genus Erythroxylum; species Erythroxylum citrifolium. Next base: position 12,296,490 of record JANKOE010000204.1, read on the forward strand.
AGCCTGGTTTTCTTGTTCACCAATGAATCTCTCAATTTTTTTTTTGTTTTTAGTTCTGAAATTAGCCACCTTGCATATAAAAATTGAGCACTGATGCAGTAATTCGTTTTTTGAATTAGGATTATAATTAAGACGTTGTATTGCTGTATGCTAGTTCAATTGTTGCAAAGTGGTTCATGATTTTAAATGCTATAGGTTCAACTATAGGATCTTTTGTTTCTTCATATAATTGTGTGCAAAAGGAAGTGCTCAAATGCTTATGTTTGCAAATTTTGGACTATAGTTCTTTGTTTAATAAACTCAGCAATGCACACCTCTTAAAACAGTTATGGGATTTGACTGCTGGAAAACTATTGCATGACTTCAAGTCTCATGATGGTCAGATCTACTGCATAGATTTTCATCCGCACGAATTTCTTCTAGCAACAGGTTGGTAATAATATGTTATCAAGAAATGTATCAAGTAGTATGTAATGCAATCTTGATCTTACCATTTTATTCATCCTATATTCAACATGTGGTGTTTGCTTGGTAGTGCTTTAATTTTACCGATACTTCATGGTTGAATATGTGGTACTTGTCAAATTTTGCATATTTGACTTATATTCACTTTTTTTGTCTTACTATAGGTTCTGCTGATAGAACTGTCAAATTTTGGGACCTTGAAACTTTTGAGCTAATTGGCTCATCGGGGCCCGAGGTAATTTAATGTATTAATTGCTGCCACTGATTGTCTATCTGGTATTGGCTGTGATCTTATTAAGATTTGCTTTGTATGGGTTATTCCTATTAACTTCAGACCAGTGGAGTACGCTGTTTGACCTTTAACCCTGACGGGAGGACTCTGCTATGTGGATTGCACGAGAGTTTAAAAGTGAGCTCTTCTTTCTTTACACTCTCCTTGTGGGATTGCTAATGTGCATTTATAATTCTCCAGAATTTATTGGTGTACTCTGATACATTGCTTTATAGGTTGTCTCTTGGGAACCTATAGTTTGCCATGATGGTGTAGATGTGGGATGGTCTAGACTGTCAGACCTCAATGTTCATGACGGCAAGCTTCTGGGATGTTCACATAATCAAAGTTGTGTAGGAGTGTGGGTTGTAGATATCTCGGTATTACATGCTCTTTCAATTCTTGTGCATTTAGTTTACTTGTTTTTGTTGCCATGTTGTTTCATCTGAGTTTATGGCTAATCTATTGCTTCTTACTTCAAGTTCTTTTCCCATCTTTTGCACGAACAGCAGATTGAGCCATATGCAGTTGCCAGTGTCGAACAATCCAATGGCCAGACAGAATCTAAATCTGGTGGAACTGGAAATTTGACAGTGTTCCATGAGAACAATATGAAAACAAGTTTGGGAAGGTTGTCAGTTTCAGACAATTCGGACACACTATCAAAGGAAACAAAATCTCTTGGTAGGATGTCATTTCCTCAAAATTTGGATCCTATTAAGGAGTCAGCCCAAGAGTCAAAGATAATATGTATGCCACTCTCTTTTTTGTTGAACCTAAGTTTACAGTTACTTTTGGCTTGTGCCACTTGTTTATTTACTTCGTTGTTTAGCCACTTTTAATTTGTTTATTTACTTTGTTGTTTAATTATAGTTTTATCTAGGGATTTAAACACACTATGTTGGTTTTGTTATGATAATGTGCTTATCATTACTGTGTCTACATGCTGGTTGAAGCCACGGGAAATGTAACTGGTACTCCTCAAAAGGTCAACCTAAATACTTGTCTGAAGACTAATGTGACCAGTTCAATATCAGTACCTAATGCATCAGCACCTAGGAAGAGTTCTGCAAAGGCTCATTCAGCAGTTAATATTTCTGTCTCCAGCAAGGCTGATGACGTTCCTGTAATTGTCCCTAGAACTAATACAAGGTTTGAACAGGCCTCTGAATCCAGAAAAGAAAAATGTACTGGTGAAAGGCAATTTCCTTTGCAGCCAAATTCTACTGATTTCCTAAAATGTCAAAACATTAGAGATGATGTTGAGCAATCAAGTATAAGTTTCTTTGGGTCTACTGATCGCAAGGCAGCGCACATGGTTGGTTCTGTAGATAGGAATATTCTTCCTGTAGTCAAAGGCTCGGTACCTGGAATATCAATTGTTGAAAGGAATAATATGGATGATAACTCTCGTGGATCAGGAAGATTCGATTCAAGTTTGACGACAGAACTTCCCACAAACTTTCAGGAAGAAATCTGTGAGACTTTTCTATCTTTAAGTGCATTTTTATTTTGTCTATGCTTGCCTGTGAATGTTTTCGAATATGATATGTTCGTCAATCCTCATTTTTTCTTATGATTTATTTAATGTTAGTTTTTACTAATTGTTAATGGAAAAATGAGATTTCTTTGTTTATTGATGTATGCCCTCTGATTCGTCCACCAATTGCCAAAATATGCAAACTACACACCAAGCAATAGATAGCTCCAATTGACCCCAAAAATTTTTATTTTGCATAAGACTAAATCTATTTTTCCCTGCTATGAAGTGTTGGCTATGGAAAAAAGTAGAGAGAAAAAACAACTGGGAAGCATTGAAAAAGTAAAATGAAAGTTCCCTAATTTTCACTTTTTGTTTCTAGTGCATTCTGTGGATTTGAGAAGAGTTGAGTGTGTTCCAAAGGGATGATATACAATATTGGTTTCTTAGTTGTTTGAAAGTTCTGGACTTTCATGTCAGGAACATGGTTAAGAAAAACATCCAGTAGATATTAATCCAAGTTAAGAAATCCTGTACTATAGATTTCGACCTTGTATGTGGTATGATGGTTCTTGTTATTTTAGAGTTGGTGCTAAAGGGACCAATCTGATGTCTTAGCCAATGGAGATAGTTCCAGGGCATTCAAAATTCATGCTTGACTTCTTTTGGGAGGCTAATTCCTTAACAGTTACAAGGTGGATTGCTACTTTATGATTACAAACTACTTGTATATTTTCTAAATGAGATTAATTGGTCATTACTGTAGAAAGAATTTGACCTTCCACTTACCATCCCCATATCATCTCCTTGACGGGACCATTTAGTGAAAGCATCTTTTCCCCCTTACAGCTGAATAGACAGATAATGCCTGCTCACCTTAGATTGGCCTTCTGGGGCATTTGGCATGAACATTTGTCATTTGATAATTTCAGAGAGGAGGTCTGAAAACGGCAAACAAAAATAGTTTTAGAATGTTGGAAAAATTTTTGGAAGCTGCTTTTGGTTAGGGAGATGTAGCCCTCAAACAAGTGAGAACATCCATACCCACGGTTAAAGCAATAGTTTTCCATAAGGAAGGTGTAGCCCGTGCTTTTCTCTTTGCTTTATTCTTTTGGGGTTTTGATCAGTAACATTAGAAGGTGTAGCCCGTGCTTTTCTCTTTGCTTTATTCTTTTGGGGTTTTGATCAGTAACATTAGAAACTTTATTCACGTGGCACACAATTGCAGTACCTGATTCATGCAAGCAACAGGTACTGAACTAGTGTTCTCAGCTGGAACATATATAAATGACAAATCAAAATACTCATTATCAGGTTGACAGTTTTATTTGTGCGTATTGTAGATTTCTTCCTTGTATATAAACTTGTTCATGAGTCAGCACCCTCTAGGTGCATTCTCGTAAATTCTTTTATACTAATTAGATATAGTTGAAGAACTTTGTTTTCAAAATCAACTACAAAAAGGGAAGCATGGTAAGATGCACACTGGTCTGGATTGTTGTTTAAGATTTTAAATCGTGCTTTTACTTAGATTAAGATTTTCATCTTTCTCTAGAAATGTCCTAGGAACTATATTTATAATTGAGTCTGTTTCTTGAGATTTCACATAACTTCAATAATGCAGCTACATATGATGGAGTTTTGGTTTCTATAACAGAAACTTTTTATCTTTGCTTTCAGATGACAGTATGGGGAATAAAGTAAACGGAGAGACACCCTTGGTGGAAAGTCAAAAAGGAGGTATAGATGTTCTTACTTGCTAGTTAATGTTTTCCTCTGAGCTGTTCATGATAGTCTGAGTTGTATGTGTTTAATGTAGGGAGATTGCGCTCATTTGTCATGAACTGGGAAAGGAGAGGAAGATCTTCAAATTATGAGGGACACTTTTCCAGTACCTCCCTAGGGACTTCACTAGACAACATGCTTCAGTTAAATATGGTAGGAACATTCTAGACTCCGAGCTTATGTTTGCTTTTCATATAAGTTTTTGTTGTTACTGAAGTCCCAGAGTTTCAGTCAAAGACTTGTGTTCATCTTCAACTAGTTGTTTAGTGTAAACAGAACTGGAAATGAAGGCAAAAGAATGGTTATGAGACCGGAGCACCATATGAGCCATGTATCTTATCTTAGGCATGTCTGTTTCATCAGAGATGGTAATTTCAATTGATTGAGGCACCAGATTTGGCAAACAATTTGGACATGATAATAACTTTATAATCGTTCGCCTCCTTTTCTCTAATCTCAAATGCCTTTTATCTCCACAAGGAACTTCCATCAAAATACAGTGCTTATGATGAAATCTATTCTGAATTTTGATGCTTTAGGCTTCTAGCCTCACATGGGGTTTCTTTATTGCTGGGGCCATGCCTGCCCTAAATGGAGTGCAATTGGGATAAAAAATGAATGAAGACTGGCTTGCAAATAGGAAAATATTAGGAATGCGATGGTCCTGATTCAGGGAGGAGATGATACAAGCTTACATGTTGGAGGAGGCATAACATTTTCGATGGGGATGATATCTCAAATTTGAATCTTTTTCTCTTGGTTTTTTTATTTCTTTGTCAGCAGTTGGGTTATGCTATGTTTTCCATTTTGTGGGTTGTTGAAGCTTAATGGACTCTCTTTTTATCATTTTATCTGAATGAAGGAAGAATTATTTACAGTTCTTATTCATGTTCAAATCTGTTCCTCTATATTTTGGGAATATTTGTACAATACAAAATCGCCAACTTCTGTAACCTGAATTTCCTAGTAGCAGGAATTTGCCAATGCTATTAGCTGTGCATGAATATTCCCTTCTCCTATGCTCTCTGTATCACGAATTGCTAAATGTGGGATTAATTTAAGTGCTCTTATTTTGAGAGAAAACTTGTATTATGTTTTCTTTTGTTGACTTTTAATTCTTTAATACCACTCTGATAGACTTATTTATCTCTCTTTCTTTTGCTGCTCATCTGTATTTCTATGAAAATGCTAATACTTGCCCTTGACTCTGAAGTCTAAGCAGAGAGGACATCCCCCTTCTACTGAAAATGAAACAGTTTGCATTGACGATGAAGATTTGGTCATAGACATGATGCGAGAACATGACCAATTTACCAGGTCCATGCAATCACGCTTGGCCAAGTTACAGGTGAATCCTTACAGGAAATTCATTACTATGATAGACAAATAAGAAAATGAGTTTGTATCTCTAATGAAATCCTTTGGGCAGCAATTTGCTTGAAGTTTTATATAGAACAAGTCATCAATTTCATGGTTATATAACCTATTAATTCTATTGTATATGTTGTAAATACTTGGACACGGTTATTTATGATCAAAGGATTGGAACTGTGTTGTAATTCTTGCAGGTTGTCCTTAGATATTGGGAAAGAAATGAGGTTAAAGGGGCCCTTGGTGCAGTGGAGAAGATGGCCGATCATGGTGTAGGTTCCTTTTCTCACCTTCTCTCATCAACTTCTCTGTTTATATTTTCTCAAAAAACTTAATAAACTTTTATCTTAACTTTTGACATGGGATCCTTAAATTTTTCATCTTGATCCATTGTTGCAAAATGCAGGTCCTTGCTGATGTAATCTGTATTATATCTGAGCAAGTAAATATTGTGACGTTGGACATTTGCACTTGTCTTCTCCCACTTCTCTCTAGTCTTCTTGCAAGTGACATGGATAGGTAATAAGGCACTGCCATTTTCTTCAGACTGCAAATGACCTCTAGTTATTCTTTATGATTCATTTCCTTGAAAAGATTGTTTGTTTTAACTAAAAGAGGGGTGAATGGTTTGCATTGCTTTCCTGTTGATGACGTATAGAACTTCTCCCTCCATCCACGCACTTCTGTAAATGCGCCTTTTTAAATTGAATCTCTTGCTGCTGTATCAGGTAGTAGCTATTTCTCAATAAATAGTTGGTTAGTGATCCTACTAGGCATACCTTGAGTTGATTAATTGAAATTGAGAGAGCTCTTTTGATACTGAGTCATGCTCTTCTATAGCTTCATACTTTTGTTCATCTTGTTGTATCTGTATGGTTTGAGTTGTTAGTTGCTTTCTATTCTTGCAAACCAAGTTTAAAGTCTGCATTTATTTGTTATTTCTCTGGTCTTTCTTAAGTAGGCCTTGAATAGTTTGCTCAATCAAACTACTGTTTCCATGGAATTTAAGAATTATTGGGATTTCATCTGCCTTTATGCTTTATCTCCTTCAATCTTTCCAAAGCCTTTGTGAATTTTTAAATACCTCATGCACCTGAAAGTGCTGGTTCTTCATATATGAGCATCAAAATATAACTTCTCTTTCGTTTACTGAGGAATGGACTGTAGCGCTGTCTCCTTCAGATGCTGTTTTTCTTTGGCTAGTCTATACTTTCACAAGTACCTTCACCTTTGTTGTTAGCCACTACTTTCAGCCTCACCATTTTTCATAAATGCAATTGATTAGTTCTGCTGACACACTCTCAAAATCTCCATTCCCACCCCATATTCCCCTTTTAATGTCTTGAAATATTCTCCTTTAACTGTCTCCATAAAACATCGTTCCTCATTTTGCATTACTTGTTGCAACGGACTTATTTTATCCCAAAGTTTCTAACAACTTTGTTTTGTTCTTCGCCACAACACCCTTGATCCTAATTGTAGTTATAATCATTTAACATCTTGTTCTTTCATGTCTGTTTATAGAGATTCCCACTTCATTTTCTCTTTCTTTCTTTTTGTCTTTTTTTTAATCGACTCCTATACTCCAATGAATGGGAAGATTATTTTAGAAACTTTAGCCTCATGCTTTTCAGTTGAAGAATATGACTATAAAACTTCAACACATGTTCTGGTACCAGAATGGAACTGCAGAACTGTGGCGTTACAGTCTTCTTGTAAATATAAACTGTCAACTTACGGTGATGTGAACAAGAAAATTTGTTATATTGCTGCAGTATGTACAGGTATTCCACTTTACATATTTATAGCTACAGAAGGCATATAAACTAGGAAATCATAACTAGGAAATTACAACTATACATCTTCGTAAACTCCTTGATTGAAACCTTAAATTGCTATATTTACAGCCTATAATAAATTTAGAATATTCTAAAAGAATTTTTCTATAGAATAAATCCTGAATATTCTATAAAAAATTTTCCTAATCCGACATAATATCATGTTGAGGAAATCAATTTAGATAAATTACCTACTTTTGGGTTCTTGATCATGTCTCCCACAATTATTTCCCGGCTTATCTACATTTTCTGAGTTTTGCTTGTGGTCTTTTATACCAAGCTTCTCTTTTCTTCTGATATCTCTCGACTCAGCTTTAGGCTTGTGTGCTTGTAGTTTGTCATAACCTGAAAACTTTGCTATGCCAATCATTTCTGTCCTAATCCACCGCCTCATGCGATTCTAACTTCTTTATTATCTTTAGATTTGCGTTTATGTATCTGTTTATGAATTTATGGATGCGAATATATAAGGCAGATCTACAGATACCTTCAGAAGTAAGATACCTGACAATGGAAAATAAATTCCCTGGCATATATAGGCATTTGAGCATCTGTCTGGACATGCTGCTTAAAGTGGTCAGAATGTTTGGTTCAATGATCTATTCAACTGTATCAACTCCAACACCTATTGGTGTGGACATTGAAGCAGAACAAAGGTATGTCTCTTATTTTTAGCTAAAGAAGTTTCATTACTGGATACTTTAGAAATTGTTGACCTGAAAGGTGTTTTAGGTTGGAAAGATACAATCTCTGCTATGTAGAGCTTGAAAAAGTCAAACGCTGCTTGTTTAGCTTAACAAGGTGGGCACTTAGATTTTCCTTCAGCTGGCATTTCCTGTTACTTTTTGTATTATTATTATTTGTCAATATTCATATTTTTCGTATCTCTTTTGTATTGCAGAAGAGGAGGCTCGGTTGCAAAATCTGCCCATGAGCTCAATCTAGCTTTTCAAGAAATTTCATAACCAAATGCCAAAGTCTCACTGGATATGCTCTGTTTTTGGTGCTTTTGTGCATTGGATTATTTATGCTGTTGAGAATCAGGAGCAAGTTTGTGTATTTTAGAAATTAAACAGGCACTTCATGCATCGTTAGATGCTTTGCTTTCTCTCGTCTCTTGCCTGACCCAAAGCCTCCGTGTATATTAATGCTCAGTGGAGGCATTAACTAGTAGCTCATTCTACATACTAATTGGAATGATCTGAAGACCGATGGATTTGTCTGCCTTCCTGCTGCTGTTGCTCTGCACGTTCTGGAAGAGGATCATATCAATTTCTAACCCGACAAGAAGCATTTACAATTGTAAAATACAGCTTGCATCAATTCATTTGTTCTCACAACACTTATTCTTATATAAAAATGCTTCAGGAGTTGATATTTGATAATCTTTGCACTTCCCTGTTGTCGAGTTGTGTCTTTGTTGCTACTCTCATGATTTGTGTGATCAACCCAAAATACTGTTCGAAAATTTACTCAGTTGCAAATTTGTTGTACGGCCAAAAACGGTTGATTACCTTCCCTTTATTTTTGATAAACCCTCAATCAAATTTGTGTCTCAAAGGAAGGGCAAGAAGGGCCAGAAGTAGTGAGAAGTTGGCTTGCGATCAGAGTAATGGGAGGGGGTTATATACGTGAGATAGGAAGGGGAGAGGCCATGAGAATTTGTCGTTTTGGCACTTTTTAAGGTGGGGGAGAAATGATAGCCTCTCAAAGAGGTACTGGCTTTGGAAGGATGGGAAGGGGAGAGGTCATGAGAATTTGTCATTTTGGCACTTCCTTAAGGTGAGGGAGAGCTGGTAGCCTCTAGAAAAGGTATTGGTTTTGTATCTGATGTGGATGTATTTGTGGGCAAGACTTATGCTCGAAGAGGAAGAAAAAGTGACAGTTGAAAGCAAGGAGGGAATATCAGGTAAGGAAGTTGCTTGTGTGGGAAGCATTTTTTAGATTTAGGTGTCAATTCTGGAAGTATTTTCCAGAATAGGAGTTTGTTTCATATTATGAGTATTGTTTGGAGTCTTTTTCTGTTGAAGTTTATCTCTATTTTTCTGCCTAATTAGGAGTCTAAATTAGAATCCTAAGTAGGGTTGAACTTTGTGTTTTCTTGCCTATTTAAATAGGTAGTCGTTTAGTAATAAAGCAAACAACAAGTTATCATAAAAATTAGCTTAGGAGTAGAGTAATTTAGCTCAATCTTGACAGGCCTTGTCCTTAACAAGTGTTGCCAATTTTTATCAACAAAAATAGGTGCTGCGAGGAAGGGAACCAACATAAATAGGGGGAAAGAGATTAACTTTCTTGAGAATCATCCTTAGATTATCAGGCATTGAATGACAAGACAATGAAGGATAAACGTCTCATTCCTGTAGAAGATGAATTATTAGATGAATTGCACGGGCCCAAATTCTTCAAGAAATTGGACCTTCGATCAGGTTATCGCTAGATTCAAATGGATAAAGAAGACGTTGAGAAAATAACATTTCGAACCCATCATGGCCATTATGAATTCTTGGTCATGTTATTTGGTCTTACCAATACTCCCTTCACTTTTCAAGCATTGATGAATAAGGTATTTCAATCTTATCTTAGAAAATTTGTCCTTGTTTTTTTTTATAATATATTGGTCTATAGCAAGACTTGGGTGGAACATATGCAATATATGCACATAGTGTTGGAATTGTTGTACTCTCACCAATTATTTTTGAACATATCTAAGTGCACTTTTAGGGAGACCCAAGTGGTGTACTTGGGACATATTATTCATGGTGCAGGAGATTCAGCAGACACTAGTAAGATTCAAGCAGTGATGGAATGGCCTAACCCATACTCCACCCGAGCACCTAGGGGGTTTTTGGGCTTTATGGGATACTACGAAAAGTTTATTTGGGACTACGCGGCTAATAGCAGTACCGCTCACGAGTTTGTTGAAGAAGAATTCTTTTAAATGAACACAGGAGGCCAAAGAGGCCTTCAACAAATTGAAGAAAGCTTTGTCTAAGGCCCGTGTACTTCAACCACCAAATTTTGACGAAGATTTTGTGATTGAATGTGCTATAATAAGGAGGCCATCCCATCGCCTTCTTTAATAAGGAGGTCATCCCATCGCCTTCTTTAGAATTAAGGCAGTTCTATAACAAGGAGGTCATCCCATCGCCTTCTATAACAAAGAGGCCATCCCATCGCTTTCTTGAGAATTGAGGCAGTGCTATAACAAGGAGGCCATCCCATTGCCTTCTTTAGCAAGAAGTTGGTTGATCAACATAAGAAGTTGGCGGTATATGAGAGGGAGCTTATCGGCTTAACTAAGGTTGTTTCCAATTGGAGGCCGTATGTTTGGGGGAGAGCATTCGTCATTTGCAAAGACCACTATAGCCTCAAATACCTCCTAGAAGAAAGGTTTACTTCCCCCAACAACATTGGTTAAGTAAACTTCTTGGTTTTAATTTTAGGGTTGAATATAAGGTTGGGAGACTTAATTCGGCTACTGATGCATTATCATGAATGTAGCACCCCACTCTCATAGACTGAACATATCGACAGTATTCGAGAACATACTCTATGAGGGTGGCATGCTAGAATAGTCAGTCAGTCAAACTCATTACAAATTTTTTAAAAAAACAACACACGCATATGCAGAAAATCAATAAACAAATCGGGTCCACTTTATTCATAAACATTTTCAATTACAAGAGTTACGATCATTATACAACTCATCAGAATTTCACCAGTCACTTAGGCCCATTTCATTTACAAACATCACTCGCCACAATTGCTATTACACTTTACAATTTACACACATACATTGCACAATATTTGCGGAAATATAATTCAAAACTAAAATCAAAGAAGACATATGCATATGCAAACTGATCCCGACTCTTAGTCCATATTTGATTTCAGTGGTTACACTCCAATTAGCCTAACTGGATATCTCCTCTGAACTTAAAAAGTCACGTTGCAATTTTGGGAGTTTTGCAAACTTAGTGAGTTAACCATTCGTGATGGTTTGCTCAAATCATATAATACATCACATAATATTTTCACATAATTAACATCACTTCATTGATCATGTAGCATCACATAACACTTACTTCACATATCACATTTAGAGTAGTCAAACAGATCGTTTTGATCATTTAAAACATATATATCAATTATAAGTACAATGCACACGAGACTCACTTTCATTTATTACTTTGTTATGACTGAGTGCCTTTTTACTAGCTCATATCTCTTGTGGATATTGAGCTTATATCAGATAATGTCCCATATCCCTTAGTGGATACCGGGTACAATAGCAACTGAGCTAAAGGCTCTTATTACATTCTGAGCTTTAAGCACTGGCAACTCCGGTCACAACTGCCTTTATCTTTCATGCATTCATGTAATGAAATGTATCACATATATTCAATCAATCAAAAGTGCTCCATATTATAGAATCATATTCACTATCGCATTCTCATTCACATTTGTCATTGGACTTTAGTTCGGCATATAACATATATGTTTAGAATCACTTATTTCATTCATATGCACATTCACATTTTTTTTCGGAACTTGATCTGGCATTCAACAATCAAGTTGAGTATCACTTATTTCGTCAAATTCATATACAAGGAGTACTTCTAATATGATATTCATGCATCAAATGCCTCAGATATTTATTGTCTAGAATTAACACATTCACATAAATCATATCAGTAGTAATTCAATGCAAAAATTTAAAACAAAACAACAATGAAAATGAGACCATCTAAGTCGACTCACAGTTGCTCCAGAAAGCTATTGCTTCGAAATCCCGACAATGTCTGAATGTTGTCGCTCAATAAGCTCTTCTAAATCAAGGAATAAATATACATTTACATACATCACAACTTTGTATAATTATAAGTATTCATTTATGTACAAATAAATTTTGAATTATGTACAATGCATGCTCAATGACAATCCTGAATATTTTTCCTTTATTTTAATCTCATGATCATTCATACTTTAAAACTCATATATGGATAACTTGAACTTAGGTTAACACCTCAATAAATTATAATATCATCAATCAATCATTCACCAATGTTATTCTAACATTA
>JANKOE010000204.1:12333531-12346904 GCA_026284465.1 Erythroxylum citrifolium
TATTGAGAGTGACGTAACGTATCCAACTACGTAAGTGAGTAAGTGAATTTGTAAATTCGAGGTGAAATTAGGTCCATGCGAGAATTAAAGAGATAAATTATGGGCATAAGGAAATTTGGGTAAGATCACAATACCCCATTTTGAAGATTAACGTGATTTCAGTTACATGATATCAACTAGTGACTATGATCATAGACCGTGTTCTGAATGTGCTTTAGAAAAGTAAGATGAGATTTTGACTAATTGTGAGATAATATGTAAGTTGTATCAGTGATGCGATCCCAACAAATTTTTGAGGAATTTATAACCTCCGTGTTGATGATACCGTTTCGATTTGGAGATTTTGCAGTGTATCTATCAAGTTTCCTATTAGAGATTTCGATACGATCTATTGCAATACTATAAAGTGATTCATGTATTGAGGGAAAATTTTTATTTCGGGAGCTAGAAATGTGTTATACTAGTATTTGGTTTGAAAGCGTGGAGACACCGATGAGAATGATATCATTTGTCATTTGGGATTGGAGACTTCCATACAATGATGTTTTATAGTAGAGACTAGAAGTATAAGAAGATGATTCCATATGCATTGAGACGACTAGAGTCCCGTGCGCTGACTATTGAATACATAGTGTAGAACTTGTTACAGTCGGGATTACTTCGATAGTTGGAGACATCATATGTGCAGGGAAATTAACTATACAGACCATTAATGTTGAAGGAATTGTCAGCTTCACAAGGAGGGCCAAAATTTATGAATCGCCAATTTGGGGTCTTGCTCAACTTTTCATGTGAGACTGAGCTTAAATGCAACTTGTAATAGTACTTTGGTTAGCCCAAAATTCAACTAGACCTTCTATGCTCTTTAATGTATTAGTATTGGTGACCTCAATATCACAATTTGTTTTATACCATTATCGGATTTTCTGTTCAATGCACCGATGTTCAACACTAGCTTTATAGGAAATGCTCATTGGCTCAGTCAACATCTTTCTGTACCCCTATTCATTGTCTTAATCGAATATTCAATTCTTTTAGAGGTGACATTGATGTGGATTGGTTCGGTTAAAGTGAGGGGATTGAGCAGTGATAATTGGACCTATTGACGTCCGAATTGAATAATTTTAGTGTCTATGGTTTTCTAAGACATAGGGGATCATTTTGTGATGGGAATTTTGGAATAAAACCGAGAATGTCACGAACATGCATTGTACACATTTTAATTGCTACATGTGCATCATTAAACAGTACTGATTGTATAGTTGGTAATGTTTATGTACTTTGACCATTATAGAGGCACATTTGGAGCGTCGATCTACCGACGTTGCTGAGACTTCCTGGCACTAGCTCGGAAGCTATAGGTGAGTGACCTAGATGACTCTCTCTCAATTACTATATGTTCACTGTGGAGATAATGGCGGGTTAGTGTTTGTGATTGATTCTGACTATGGATGCCGGACAGATGGTCCGATATATTGGGAGATATGACATAGAACTGTTCGTGATGTCATATTTTGTGATAATTATGAACCTGAAAATTGCTTGCTATTAATGTGATCAATTGCTTTGCCTCTGATGTGACGGACTGTGACACATTTACTGATTGTAATACATGGGTTCAGTGTGATCTATGTACGGTTTAAATTGGAAAATTGTGAACTACTTGTTATGATGTGACACATTGCGATACGTGAATTAAGTGCGATACATATACTGGTTACTTGGGACATATGCATTTTATACATGAATGCATGGACTGAAAATGATAGTCGTGACTGGAGCAGCCACCGAGAGCTAAAAGCTTACCATATTAGAGCCTCGAGCTCGAAAGGAAGTAGTACATACCCAGAGGGCTCTCCTACCCTTAAGACGCATTTAATGCTTAATGAGCCCTATATGAGACAATTCAGGCCCTCAATCACAACACCGAAATAAAATGAGAAAATGCCACATACGCACTGCATTCATATTTGATTGAACATTCCGAAGTATCACATGATTGTATTCAAACAATTCACAAAGATATATGGCATTATTGCCTTTCACCCATTCAAAATGTTCAATCAAATATGGATGCAGTGCGTATGCGTCACTATTCACATGTAAGAATACGCATGAACATTTCAAAACAGTGCTACTCACTCATAATCCTTTCCAAATTACTATTTTACCATTCCCATTGGGGTGAGATATTACAATAAAAGCCTTTGTTAAGAAAAATAAGTGTTTGACTGTAAAATTAAAAATAAATCTTTAATAGATAAGACTTTTTTTGTAGTTAAAAGACAGCTTTTTAAGAAGCTTAAATTTTGAGCTTCTAAAAAAATCCTCTCAAATGGCTTTTTCGGATAAATTTTTCAGATCAATTAATGAGTTTATTTTTTAATATCTTTTGTCTTTATGTTTTACATATAATTCTCACAATACCCACAAACACATCTTCACGTTTATCTTGTAAGCTCATTATTTGACTTTTTATATGTTTTAATATTTATTTTTTATATTAGTTTTATCTATGTTGTAATCCATATAAAATATTTGGTTAGATATTTTTCATTCATGTTTCATATGGTTTAAAATTATATAATAATTAATATATTGTGCTTTGTATATTTTTAATATACTTTAAATAATTTTTATATGCATAAATAATTTTTATTATAAAAATTAAATTTAATTAAAATTAAAAGTACTTTTTATTTTTATGTTACCAAACAGTCTACTGTATGAAGCTCTTTTAAAAAAATCTTTTTTAAATGACAGCCAAACAGTCAACTAACTTCTTAAAAAAACTCTTCTAAAAAAAATTTACAGAAAAAAGTTCTACTAACAAAAACTCTACTAGTATAAGCCCACCAAACAGAAGCTAAATAATATCACATTATCATGTATACGTATATTAAATATATTTTTAATTTAGGATATTCTTTATTTCAATCATTAAATTATAAAATTTTATTAACTTTTAATAAAAGCCATGCATAAATATCAATGAAATTAAAATTGGTATATAACTTAAAATGTTACGTTTGTCTAATTAATTAGATATAACATATAGTTTCTCTTAAGAATATTAATATATAAGGTAATCAAAAAAATTATAATGATTAAATTAATAATTAATAATTAAAAGAATAAAATAAAAAAAGGTTTAAATTTTAAAAGGACTACAACTATAATCTTTATAGTTTATATCAGTAAATTTCTAAAGTGAATGGTGAATTTTGTAATTATGGGGCGGACATACCAGCCAATATATTCTACAAGGACTTGCTTTAGTTGAGAAATGTTGAGGTATAGTTAACTAATTGAACATTAGCATACGATCTATAATTTAGTAAAAATCAATATTTTTAAAAACAGACCGGCATTTGACTGTTATAAAACTAACTAAAAATTTAAAAGTTTTGAAATATGATTGAAAGAAAATGTCCTCACCTATCAAAAAATTTAGAGTTAAATTAAAAAAAGATATTGTTAAATGAAATTTAATTGATTTATTTTAATTTATAATAATTTAATAAATTGATCGGTTTTTAACAACAAGAGTTATTAAAGTAAATCGAACGAAAAGTTAAACAGGCCAAGATTTTTATGACTGAACTGGCCGAACCGATATAAATTAGCAAATTCACTTTACAAACCTCTCCACTTCATGAGGATAAAGCGAAGGTCATTAATTGTACATAGTCTTTTCTTTGCATTTATAAAATGGATAATTACTTTCGTGACTCTAACTCATGCCTCGAGCATAACATGATACTATTCTTTCATTATTATCTAATGATTAATCTCTTGAGTCTTTGAGCATAAATATAACAAAACCCATTACGCAACCCCACCTGCATTTTTCTTCATT
Source organism: Erythroxylum citrifolium (assembly GCA_026284465.1). Classification (NCBI taxonomy): domain Eukaryota; kingdom Viridiplantae; phylum Streptophyta; class Magnoliopsida; order Malpighiales; family Erythroxylaceae; genus Erythroxylum; species Erythroxylum citrifolium. Next base: position 12,337,391 of record JANKOE010000204.1, read on the forward strand.
GCGTCACTGTCTTGAGTATTTTACGAACAAAAGAACAATCAGGTATCTTGCCTCAGGTATCACGCAACTCCTCCTCCAGTGGTGACTCTTGGCTTTATGCGTCCAAACTAGTGAAACATGGAATCAACAATTTAATATAAAAAGTTAAACCCTATTAGTTACGTGATCAGGAGTCAAAGAGGACAATAAGAAGTATTGGAACCCTAATAGTAGCAGGTACATAACCAATGTCGAGTCCAGATCTTCTGTCCAGTTTTATGGTGTCTTATTTTATCCTATAAATCTCAGTCATTCATTTATGCGGATCTACCACACCTGTACTGCTTTCATTGGAAATATGATCAACTTAACAATACTCAAGACTAATACATTGTATTGAAGGTAATGTATGTATGAATGTAGACTTGTAAAAAGGTATACTGAAAGTGAATCACGTTTTAAGAAATCTTTTTGACCAACTCTTGTTTCAAAGTCATAATCATAGGTTGACGTATACATATTGGTATTGGAGGTGAGACAAGATCTTCTGTCCAATTTTATGGTGTCTTATTTTGTCCTATAAATTTCAACCATTTATTTATATGAGTCCCGCATTTATTTATGCAAGGCCCACACGAAACTCGCATAATTAAATGGCTGAGATTCATTGGATAGAATAAGACACTAAAAAATTGGAAAGAAGATCTTGTCTCACCAATGTCTGGCTCCAATACCAATATGTATACGTCAACCTATGATTATGACTTTGAAACAAGAGTAGGTCAAAAAGAGTCCTTAAAACGTGATTCACTTTCAATATACCTTTTTACAAGTCTACATTCATACATACATTACCATCAATACGATGTATTAGTCTTGAGTACTATTAAGATTATCATATTTCCAATGAAAGCAGTACAGGTGTGGTAGATGATATACGACAAAGGTCAAAAAGAATAAAAATAAAATCAAAACGCTAGAGGAAGGGCTTGAACCTTCGACCTTGTGGTTAACAGCCACACGCTCTAACCAACTGAGCTACTCCAGCTCCTTGATGCTTCTCCTGAATAAACTATAAAACATCTTTACAATATGGTTATCGTTAATTCACGCCTCCGTTACAAATTAAATTTTTGGGATTATTTTATTTTGAAAATTTTCAAAAAAAAAACATTGCCTTTTATAATACCTTGGATCAATAAAAAATTGTTGATGTAGTTCGTTATTCTTATTTTTAAAAAGAAAATAAATATAGATAAGTATAAAAGATAAAATAATTTGAATTGAGTTTTAATATAAATTAGGTGACTTTAAGTTAGATCTAAATGAATAAATCATATTAACAACTCATTTAATTCACATTTGCTTCTATTAATTATACGTGTCAAGCCATTAATTGATTATTTTAATAAAATTTTTATAGAAAAATTTTAAAAAAAATTAGAATATTTAGATAATTTTAAAGAATTCTTTTGGAAAACATTAATCCGGTTTTGTATCTTTAACCTTCGTAATTATATAATTATTGAAAGCATCAACATTAATGACTGATAAAATATGAGAACTTATTTGTATTCGTGCGGGTATTATGAAAATTATATATAAAATAAATATAAAGATAAGTTTGTGAGTATTGCGGGAATTATATATAAAATATAAGAATAAAATGGACTAAAAAATATACTCATTAATTGATATGAAAAATCCACCCGAAAAAATTATTTCAGAAGATTTTTTGAGAAGCTCTAAATTTAAGCTTCTTAAAAAAACTATTTTGACGATCAAAAAAGTCATATTTATTGAAGAAGTACTTTTTTATTTTACAGCCAAATACCTATTTTTTTATTTAAAAAAATTGTGATGAAATAAAAAAGTACTTATCTCTCAAAAATCCATCCAAACAGTCACTTATTAACATTGTAATTAAAGACTAATCTTATAATCAAACTGTACAGCAATGGTCATACTTAGGCATTTCTTTTCTAATTACTAAACAATTCAAATGTTTCATAACGCAATCTCATATTATAACAAAAGGGGATGGCCTTTGCTTTGATACAATGGCTCCTACTTACCTAACAATAATAATAATACACCATATGATCATGATGAGTTGAGTTCTTGCTAACAACTATCCATTCTAAGGAAGATGATCTTTAAGGCATTACAACTGAATTTTTTCTTTTAAATAAGGAACAAAGAAAGGCCATCCATGATCCATCATTTCATCCAGACGACAACATCACTTCACTAGGCATATCTTTATTACAGAGGCAGCTCCAATGCGATGAAGGACGACAACAGCATCTCCAGGCTTGCACAATCCCCTCTGTGTTGCTGACTTTAGAGCCGCTTCCAATATCACCTCTGTTGATTCTGCATCTGTGGCCTTGGCAGATCCTTCTGCCAGAATTGGAATCAAGCCCCTATATATCAGACTGTGCCTTGCTGGTGATTCATCACTTACATTCCAATCGAAGGAATCGGTAGTCAGAACTGGGACGACCACAGATAAAATTGGTACTGCTGGCCTATACTTAGCCACCAACTTGGCCGTTGTCCCACCACGTGTCAGCACTACAATGAGCTTTGCTCTAGCCTTGTTTGCAGTTCGTACAGCTGAGGATGCAAGACTCTCCAAAGGACTCATGGGAAGTGGTGTTGACCGTATCATCTCCTTGAAGATAGCTCCATAATCAAGGGAGGACTCTGCTTCAATACAAATTCGACGCATGGTTTTCACAGCAAGCTCCGGATATGCCCCTGCAGCACTCTCACCACTGAGCATAACACAATCAGTGCCATCAAGAACAGCATTGGCGACATCGGTGGCTTCAGCACGGGTTGGCCGGGGTGATTTGATCATAGACTCCAGCATCTGCGTAGCGGTGACCACAGGCTTGCCAACAAGATTGCACTTGTATATCATCATCTTCTGAGCCAAGAAAATCTTTTCAACTGGAATCTCCATTCCAAGGTCACCACGAGCAACCATGAATGAGTCAGTTTCGCGCAAGATCTCATCAAAGTTAATAACTCCCTCCTGATTCTCAACCTAAGATCAAAAGATGCATCAATCAATTTGCAAGGGAAATAGTAAATAGTATCAAAAGTAAAGACACCAAGAATCACATTCTCAAACAAATTAATAAAACCTTAAAAGGAAAATATGAACTTCAACTGATTAAGAACTAGATGAATCACACGTTCACAAACCCCTAGGAAAAGTGTAAGATCCCAAGCACAAGACTGAAGCACAAATTTTCATGATCATGTACAAGGCTCACACATGCTTGGATACTGGGAGATACACAAGCTAACAAGTGCCTCCAATCAAATAAAATCATTAAGAGTTTATACCATACCTTTGACATTAACTTTATGTGCTTTGCATGGGGGCCGAGGACCTTTCGCACATTGACGAGATCGGAACCCTTGCGAACAAATGAAAGGGCAATCAGATCAATTTTGTTGGGAACACCCCATCCCAAGATGTCTTCCTTATCCTTCTCTGTAAGTGTGGGAAGGTCAACAACCACACCAGGAAGATTGACATTTTTTCTCTCACCAAGCATTGCGGTGTTCTCACAGCGGCATCTCACAGTTCCAGCATTTAGATCACATGACAAAACAGTCAGGGTAATAGTTCCATCTGAACACAAGATGATATTTCCAGGCTTCATGTCAAGAGGCAATTTTTTGTAGCTCATAGAGATCATCTGAGTGTTCCCCTTGATGTTGTAATCGGTAGTCACAGTGATTTCCTGACCTTCCTTCAACTGAATAGGTTTTCCACCCTCCAGAAATCCAGTTCGAATCTCAGGTCCCTATAGAAGAGGATTTAAAGAACTTTGTAGTTGGTTACTTCAAAGTCAACTTGATATTATCATTCAAGATTTGAAGCAAAGTTGTTATGTAGACAAGCATTATCACAATAGACACGGAAGACATGTGAGTTTGGACATGGAACATTGTATGCGAAGAAGACAGAATAACAACATATAACACAAATTTTTTGCACTTAGGTCATTGATCAGTATGGAGGTATTGTTTAATAAGATATTGCAGCATTTGTCCGGAGGCGCAAATAACAATTAACATAAGCATGGACATTTCCAATTTTGTAAAACTAAAAGAACAGCAAATGCTTCACAAATGAAATTTATAGCTGTCAATCCACACACTACTTGGAAGTCATAATAACATATTCTACTTTGGTATGCAACTAAAGTCTTAAGTATCAAACTTAAACACCTCAATTCCTAATCTAGATCATGTTCAACAGCAAAACATAAACGTAACTAGTTGTCAACACCTCAATTCCTAATCTAGATCATGTTCAACAGCAAAACATAAGCGTAACTAGTTGTCAAGAAGAAGGAGAATAGATTAAAAGACAAAAAGGACCTTGGTATCAAGCATGACAGCGCAAAGGATTTGCGTGTTCTGCATGGCAGTCCTCAGATTGTTCAAGGTCTCCTGGTGATACTCGTGGGTGCCATGGGAGAAATTGAACCGAGCAACATTCATGCCAGCTCTGAGAAGCTTCTCAATCATAGATACAGATCTTGAAGCCGGTCCCAACGTGCACACTATCTTTGTCTTTGGGACGTACACATCCTCTTTATGAGGCGGCCCCTCCAATATTTCTTCTATATCTATGTTTGCCATTTGCTCTGCTCTGCCTCCTTTTTTCTCTTAAATCCCACACTGCAAATGCAACCAGATTCAAATATATGACATGAATACAGTGAGGAAGTAGCCAAGTAACAAATATGCTGCAAAAAGTTTTGATCTTTAGCCATCTCCCTTCAATTGAAAATATCCCAATTAACATACATAAGAAAGAACAGAGATCAAACAATAAACAAAGGGTCTGAACTGAAAAAGCTTCCGAAATGAAGAAAAAGAGAGAAAGACCCGTTCTTTAAAAAATATAGATATAGACCATCGGGTTTTGCTTGCGAAAGAAGAAGCCATCATGATTATAAGATGAAAATGAAACTGAACAAACAAATATCCAAATCATCAGCGGTAACACTAAATATGAAGAAGTAACACAAACAAAGAAAGGGAAAAGAAGCAGAAAAAGAAGTAACAACTTACATATTTTCCCCAAGTGTGGATCCAAACAAACAGATCCTCAATAAGAGTAGAAGAAGCAAATGAAAGCACCGTCCTTTTATAAAACCTCCCTTTGTTAAATTGAATACTTTTCCTAAAACTCGACTTGTTCCGATAAAAGTCGTTTATTTTATAAGAAAAAAAGAAAGAAAGAGAAAGGTGTCTTGGACCTTGTGTTGGTGGTCTCTCCCTGTGCGCGATGTCCTATGTTTTGAGTGTCGTTTACTTAGAAACTAATAATAAAAGTTCGTTACTGTGAAAAGGTGTAACCTCTGTCTCTTTCATGTTTGTCGCAAATGTTAACGTTAAAGTAAGATCTACCAACTTACGACACCCAACCTAACCCCCAAAATCATGCCATACCATATGGTCCGTGCCCCATGACGGTCAGCAGTGACACCACTCACATAACTATTGTAATTAGGTTACTGACTTACTGTTGTTTAACAGGAAGAGGAAACCAGCCGCAGCGTTCATTAGATTACAGCTTTTCTTCAACTTTTTCTAGAGTATTTCCTTTTCTCCTGTTTTGTTTCTTGCTGTGTGCTTCGCTCCTTGTTTTCGACCGATAGCTATTCATGAAAAGGGCCAACCGTTTGACTGTAAATATAACCTTTTTTCTAAAATTTTATAATTAAAATATAAAGCTCACATTCAACTTCTTGTCTTTCTTTTTTTAACTTAACAGTATAACAAATTAAGTAAAAACCAGTTCTACGATCTTGCATTTTTTCAGATATGGATAAGATTTGTATAGAATAGTTTCAGTTTTTATATTACAAATATCAACTTCGTTTTAAAAAAAAAAACAGAAACTAAAAACAGAAAACAGAAACTAAAAATAACAACAGAAAAATAAAAGTGGAACCAAACGATTTTTTAGTTTTTGTCTGACAATTAGTAGATTACATTAATTGTTGGCAATTAATATAGTTAATTTAAGCAGTAAATAATATCAACTTTTTAGTAAAATTAACTTTGGACTTGTCTCCATTTTGTCTCATTATTTTACTTTATTCGGGGCTTATAAAATATTAGTAACGATCCTTTATTAACACCCCTGTCGTGTCTATTGCCTGTGAGAAAAGGATGAAGAGACATGAGCATATGTGAAAATCTTTACAAATGAACTAATAGCCTACCTTTAAAGAAATTCAACAAATGGCATAAAGGGACATCGACTTTCAGGCAGCTAAGTTATTTATAAAATGTTAAATATGTTGGAGATTTTAGATTTTTCTCATAAAGTTGAATAATATTTAATTGTATTTTTCGGTTTTTATAACTTATCAGTTAACTTACGTAATTTGATCCAAATAAAGATAATAAAGTGATCTAATAAATGATCCAAGTCAATGGGTTAAAGTTCGGGTCAAAAATAGATCCCGATCAGTGTGGACTGTACTCTGCAGTTGCTGATATCATTTGTAAACATAAGGATTCTCTAACCCGTTAAGAGAGCTTACATTTTGAAAAAACTGTAGAAAAGTTTGACCACGTTCTGGTGAGCAGTTCTCGTAAAGACGATGGTAAATTCGCGCTCATTTTGACTTCGGAAAGCTTGTTTGAAGTTATGGAATCGAAATCAGTATTTTTCACATTTCTTCGTTTATTGCCCTTTCACGTTCAATATGGGATATGTAACTAAGGTCTCATTACATGTTACACATAGTATCAGAGCGGTGACATGATCGAGTGGTTAAAAACGAAGATATTTTGATTTTTTTTTCATAAGATTTTCGGAGAATAAAGTTCCATTTTTCAATTTTTTCTTGTTTATTGTTGCATGAAAGTAGTATACATGTATTTAGCCTTGATAAATGGGGTGAAAACGAGCCCGAGAGCACCCAAAACTAGCCCGAATCTTGCCAAAAATTGCATGGATCGTCGCCAAGTGACAGAGACCATCCCCCGCCACCTGCACAGTGCAGACGAGGGGGTGACACGCACACGTCAGCTCGATGCGAGATGCGTAGTGACGAGGGATGGTAGATGCATGTGGCGAGTGCCACACACGCACCATCACATCTATAATGACAGGGCAGAGGTGGTGTAGAGAGCGCATGCATTCTTGGTCGACAAAATCTGCAAGTGCACAGAATCGTTCCCAGCACTTACAAATCAAGTATTCCAAGTTTGTCTTCCACAAGGACTAAGATACTCACTACTAAATTAATCCTAATTACTTGAACTAAAATAACAAGAAACTTAAAAGATGATTGAATTAGAGCAAACAATAAATTGTAAAGACTGAAAAATAAACAAACAAGGGAAATCTAATGATTTAGACTTAGGGCTTTGGGGTTCACTAATTTAAGAGATTAATCAATAAAATATGGAATTGATTGAATAACGGGTTATAATAACAATTGCACAAATTTACTTATATTCTCTCTCAAGACATATAAGAATACCTAACTAATTGATTACCATCTCTCAATGCGAAACCTAACTAGTCAAATTCATTAAGAATAAGCAACCATAAGTTTTCACACTTATTCAAGATATCTTTATCTCTAAATCTAATGTGTTTATCTTCCTAGGACATAAATCATACTTTACCTCTCAGTTCTTTATATGATTCCTAATGTTACATCTATAGTGATCAAGCATAGAAACAACATTGAAGTTTAAGAAAGATAAACATAACCCAAGAACTTTTATTCAACACGAATCAATCCATAAAATATAAATCAATCCCCAAAGTAGGCTACATTCTTAAACCTAAATGGGTTTTAGTTCAAGAACATGATAAAAGAATCCAAACAAATAAAGACAATCAACATCCAAGAAAGAGTATAGAAAAGATTGAGTGAACACAAAACAAGATTGCTTCCAATGCTTGATTCAATTCTCCTTGATCTTCTTATTTGCCTCTTTTGGATGCCTCCTTTTGTGCAGCCTCGTTTTCAGTGCAAAACCTCTCCCCTCCCCCCCTTTGGTCTAAAAAATGAGTATTTATAGTGTCTTGGGCTCAAAGAAACCTACAATGTCGTTAAAGTCTGTTACGCAGACGTTAAGTCAATTGGGCAGACATTTTCTGTTTTCCGGAACGAATTTGACTAGTAAATTTCCGTTAGGCGGACTTCATGTCCTCTGAGCAGACATTATCGAGTTTTCTAGCTTTTCAGCTACGCCCATGTTCGTTTGAAGGGACATCATGTCCACTGGGCGGACATACACTAAGCATCTACAAAAATGTACAATTTTGACCCTTTAGATAGTAAAATCTCTCCTCGAAATCTCACGGAAGTTGTAGAACTCGAAGTCCTCTTCGAAAGCGTACTTGAACGACCTTAATCTGACATCCACAATAAAAGTTATGCCTCTTGCCCCAAAATTTATCCATTTGCACCTATTAAGGAATAAAGTTGAAATGTGTGAGAATTAACCAAATAAAGCTCAAAATTCACATAGAGATAAGTCAAATTAGTTCCAATTCATCCTAAAATCATATATAAATAATTTGACTTATCAAGTTCAGACGCTTGACACGTGGCCTAATGACATAAGGACACGCGTATGATGCATGCGCTAGCGTTGGTAACATCTCTGTGACATCAGCAGTTGACGTCGTCGACTTACGTCAGCCGTAGGGAAATTAAAACAAAACCAAAAATTTTCAGATTTCCCGTAAGGGTACCCTAGGGTGTTTTGAGTCAGTTTTCAGGTTTGAGATATTCATAAAGTAAGTTTTTCCATTTTTTTTAATTTATTACATTAGTAATACATTAAAGTTTAACTCGAGAAAAAAGAATTAAGACATTCTAAAATCATTTTTGAGTGAATTTTTATACAACGAACTTACCATAAGGGAGATATCTCGTGTCTTGGATGGTCGGTTCAGTGTTCGATGACACACGATAGTCAATCTAATGAGATTTTTTGCTACGAAAGTCTAAGATAAAGTTTTTAGAGAATTTCTTTAGCACTAATGTGTGACAATGAGACTGTGCATTCGGGTTTTGCATTTATTGATGTTACATTGTCACATATCATATGCCTATAAAGAATGTGAAGATAACATAAAGATGTATCTCTTATTAGGAAAAATTATTAATGTGGAAAATTCTCATTTGTTAATTAATTACACATTGATAATTTATGGATGTATCAAATTAAAAGAATGGCACACATAAAATTGGTCCTCTCTTTGCCCTAATTTATAAGAAAAACCTACGCATCCATCAGAAAAGAGTGTAAACTAAAGAAAAGGAGAAGGGGTGAGAAACCAATTTTTCTACACAGAGAATATAATTGTTATCAAAATCAAACATCATGTCTTCTTCACCAAATCTAGGTATGTAAAAATTATTGGTTTCAATATTCTTTATTGTTAGTAGTGTGCCCTAGGCCAATGGACATATGTGATTCATGTATTAACATTATGATTTGTTAATAATATATTATG
>JANKOE010000204.1:12380779-12398635 GCA_026284465.1 Erythroxylum citrifolium
ACATAGTCGTGAGATCTTCTATTTGGTTTGGAGACCAAGTTCAAGGTATAATAGTGTACATGCTTTCACCATGTGCTTTTTCGGTGTATGAATGGGTTGCATGACAAGATCCTTTGGGTTCTTGTCGGTTTAATTTTTTTTGTTTTAACCACTTCAGCCCTCACAAAACTGACAGTATAAGCTAATCTTTCACACGATCTTACTGATGGCAACTTTAAAGGAAATGTAGGAATGGTTGATTATGACTTGAATATCTACTCAGTTTGATAAGCAAACTGTACCAATTTCGTAAGCATTAATGTGATACTCACCCAGCTCGAGGATCTCGAACAATTCTTTGGAGCCTCTTCACAGTCTCAATGTTGTGGGCAAAGACATCTAATCCAGAATGGACCAGAGTTTCCACTGCCTTTAGGTCACCTCGAAAATCAGATGTCAAACATTCAACCATGATCTCAGGCTTGAGTTCCTGCAAAAGGGTGTAAATGTCCAAAGGGGTGTGACACCAATAATAAAGATTCAAGCATAAGATAATTAGTCGGAACCTTCATAGCTTTAACAGTCTCAGCAAAATGACCGCTACCACCATCAGGTAGATCATCACGATCTACACTAGTAAGAACAATATAATCCACTCTACATAAAAGGCAACAACACGAAATGCAAGATTATTGAGTTGAGGAACTAGCTCAGTTTCATTAACGAAGGTAACATGATATGCAACAGTAAAAATGGTTCGAGTGTAGAAGTGAATACCCCCAACTAGCAACGGCCATAGCAGTATTCAGAGGCTCCAAAGGATCAGGAGGAGGAGGATTTCTGCTGGTTTTAACAGCACAAAATCTACACCCACGTGTACATGTATCCCCTAATACCATTATAGTTGCCGTTGCAATTCCATCTCCTCCACCATTCCAACACTGTCATATTACCATAATGCTTAAGATTATCTAAACAAACACTGACAGCGATAACAACAATGCGTATAAATCAAAAGGATATGAACTTTATGATACCTCTCCAGTGTTATTTCCAAAAATGAAAAAAAAAAGTACCTCTCCAATGTTGGGACATTGAGCTTCTTCGCAAACAGTATTGAGATTTAAGCGAGAGAGCGAGTTCTTGACCTCTTGAAACTTCTCCCCCTGAGGAGCTTTCTGCCTCAACCAATCTGGCTTCTTCAAGTTGGGATCTTTTCCGGTAAACCCACCTGGGTATGGTCTACTGCTATTGCTTCGTTTCTTGGTTTTGTCATCATTCACAGAATCACATCGTATTCTCAGAAAGCGAGTGTTGAAAGAGGAAGAGGGTGGTTTATAAAGATTGGGGACTGAAGAAGAGAAGGAAGACTTTGAAAGACTGAAATTGTATTGCTCCATCATGTCCTTACTAATTAATGAAGAACAAAGGTAGGATTGGAAATGGGATTCTGATTAATTTGAAGCAATGCTGATTTGGGGTCTCAAAGAGAGAATTACTTCTTGTCTTGAGTTAGTAGCAGTGGTTGCTGGTGGTTGGCTTCATCGAATTCTCCGTCTCTCCGCCAAGCCAATTTCTTGCTCATGTGATAGCTGTCACGGGGTTTAGTGTCTTGGGAGCCAGTTATTGAATCTGGATTATCTAACTAAGCCCAAAAGGCTTTGCCAGTAGGTTGTAATAGGTCGGACGGACCAGGGCTCAGGCCCAATAGGAGGCTGATTGGCCCGTAGGCTGGCTCCCAACCTGACTTTTTCTTTGATAAAACGACGTCATTTTGTTGCTCTCAATCAAGCCTCGAGTTTGGTCAAGCTTGGACAATCCTAACTTGATAAGAAATCTCGACTCATAATTCAGTTAAGTTAATGGACCAAGCCCGGACCTAATTGTCATCTAAATAAAAAGGTTTTGCTTTGAGGACTTTATAATTTTCAAAATTTTTCAAATTTAATATAAAATCCAAATTTTGGTAACTCCAAATAGACTATAAAGATAAATACAAAATTGCTTTTACTTTTAATACTGTTTAGTTTTAAAACTACTCTCCTCGAATTTCAAAGCATAATAAATTAAATATTTACCCCTAATTTTGAATTTTGTGGTGTTTATATAAATAATGTATTAATACTTACTTCAATATTAGAGCAACAATTGGAGCATATTAAAACTTTTATCCATATTATCAAAAGGAATGGATTAGTAGTGTTAAAAATGAAACTTAACCCTCTTCAAACTCTATATACAAAATAACATAATATCACCAATAAAGACAATACTTAGGGATGGCAATAAGTTGGCTCATGGCTCAGTCCCGCCAAGTTTTTAAAAAAACTTTAAAATTAAAAATATAGAATATTTTATTTTTTAATTAAAATAGGGTCTGAGTTGTCTAGGTTCAAGCTTAACTGAGGCTCAATTCTTCTAAATGAAACAATATTGTTTTGTTTAGAATAATTGGAAGTATAGAATTTTCATACAAACTTAATAAAGTAATCCACCATATTAACCAGGACCAAGAGCCTTAGAAACCCAAAAAAACTTAATAAAATATTTTATCTAAGAATTATTATATATAAAACTAAATATTTAATGTTAGCTTTAATAAATTAAACTATTGATCTAAATTTAAAATATCTTTTAATTTTAATCATAATAAATAACTAAATTTAATTATAATAATTAAAGAATTTCGTTGCAATTTTTAAAAATTATCTAAATTGATATTAATAAATGCTTACAGTATATCATAACAATATTAAAATTAGTGCAAGTTCTGTGTAGAGTAGATAAAAATATTATTCTTTAAAAAATATATGAAAAGAATAAATAAGTCATGAACAATAAATAATAAGGCTAAAAAGGCAAATAACCATAATATTACATCTGACTTTAATGCAGTAGAAATGTATTAAAAGTATATTTTTGGGCCCACTGTGCCACATATATGTAATGAGATTTTATAAGGCTCTTCCCTCATTAAAAAAACTAAAATCAAATAATTAATTAATAAATCTTATTAAATTTAGTTCACCCTAAATAAAATTAATTAAATTGATAAGATAAATATAATTAAACATTAACTAAAGATAAATTAGTAAAACTCTTAATTTTATCCAATTCCTAACCCTAAAATTCACAAAACTCTTAATTTGATCCAATTCCTAACTTTAGAATTCACAATTTCCTTACACAAAACTTACAATTTCATCCCTCTTCACCATCACCAATGTTCCTTATTATCCCTCCTTATTTAATTTTATGAATTGATGTCTCTAAGGCTACTTTCTATGATACTTGTACAACCAATTTGCAAATTGAGATTAAGAGCTATTAAGTTCTTTATTCCTTTAGAATGTAATTGATCAACTTGATGCATATTCCATTAGTGGCATCTATAAAATATTAAATTAAGTGTTATATGTGTCATTAATATGATTATTGCATTGACAACCCTAAACCTATATAATCATCATCATACACTAATACAATAATAAGTTTTAACGTTCAAATTTTGGCTTGCTATTATAGGTTAAATATTCTAGTAAGGACTTCATGAGTGATCATATCTCGATCAGAGATTTTATGAATACCCCATTTATCCAATGAGAATATTTTTGTTATTAATTTAAAAACTCTTATGTATAATGTTTATATAATGAAATAAAAATTTTCAAGTTGGGAGATACTATTTTCTTAAATGATATGATGAAAATTTTATTGAGAAAGTTGTTGAAGTAATTCAAAAATTAAAGAGCATCAATGTTAAAGAAGGCGAATGGAACAAGTACTACTAAAACAAGAACAATCAAAGTGTTTAGGAGAAAATGAAGCTCACGAAGCAAGACACAAATTTGTTGGCTAAAGCCAATAAATAGTTGAAGGTTATGTCGATGAATATTGTAATAAGATTTGTTATGGTTATAGTTATAGTTATGATACTTGTTATTTTCAACCATATTAAAGGGTAATAACATTGAATTATAATGTTAAATATCAAACTTGACTTATATGAAGTGTAATGATTGTGCCTTCCCTGTTATATTTTATGGAGTATGACTAGAATTGTTGTATTTCCTATATTTTTGCACTTGTCCTTTTTATAACAATTTATTTGGACTTTAATTTTTTTAGGTTCATTTGGCCGCCTCTTTGCAATTTTGGGTCTACCTAGTATGACTTTTTTAGCTAGAGGATGTATTACTTTCACATCAATTGAGGGTTAGAAATTTTCACTTCTAATAAGCAGTAGCATATGGTTATACAATCTTAAGAACTAACCAATCTTGTAGCACAGATCTACAAACATCTCAACCTTTTGTTTTGAATGATGGATTGCAATTATCATATGTTTTCAAAAGTATTTGTATAGGTCTAATGCTTAAAAACTACATGTTTATTGTCTACTAATCTACACAATATAATTGTCATCATCATTTGAAACTTTATGAGTACCATCTCCATTTCAAACTATTCTCCATTATATTACATCTTTTTTATTTTCCAACTTCTTCTCTATAGTTAGTGAAATGCATAACTTCCATTTATCTACAAAATATCTCCTATACACATTCCTCTTCATCACTATGATTCTAATTATTTCAAGAATGCTAATTATTGGCTTGTTTTCTAGTTGATAAGATCTACCTATTAAAAGTTTCCCTCATGTTGTTGTCAACTACGAATATTTGGATTCAAAAAATTGGTAACTTCTTTTTTTTTACCTCTCTTTATGATATTTAAATAAAGTCAAAGCACTTTTGAGCTTTATTTTATTAAACCTCTTGAACTACTCGTTAAAATCTTCTACATAAGTGGACCACGCATAATTCTAAATATACTTTCTAAGCTTCTTTTCCTTCCAATTTCTATGTCAATTATGTTATATATGTTTGTCACATATTTGGTGAAGATAAAGATACCTTCCATATACTATATATAAATGTAAGTCCTTCGACATAATCTAGTTTCAAATCAGACGCTAGTAGATTCATGAACCAACTATATGAATTAGTGTTTTCTACCTCCACAATAGCCTATGCTAATTGATTCACATTTCTATTATGATCCCTACCTATTGCACTTAATAATTATCTTTGGAACTCCGTCTTAAGAAAGCAACCATCTATTCCAAAAATAGGTCTTAAATGCCTCCATCCTCCTCTCATGGCATCAAAGAAAATATATAACCTTTTGAACTGTAAAAAAAAAGATAATGAAGTATGAATAAGATGTATAACAAAAAGAATAATGAAGTATGAATAATAAATATGAAATTTTCAATTTTCATTACCTATAGTAAGGAAGTGTCTTGATTCCTTGATAACTGTAACTCCACTGTTGATACAAGATTACTTAAGTTCAATGCACATATCCTTATAGTTTGGCATATTCATTAACATAATTTGTTACCCTCTCTTTTCTTAATATACTTTTTACTCTTCTATATAAGCTTAATTTAGCAAAAATATTGAGCTTCTCATTGCACTCTTTAACCATTTTTTAGTAGAGATACTAGCCTTCTCAAGAATTTTGTCCCTAAAATGTTTCATTAGGAACTCAGTATAAATTAATTTTGTTTGTTAGTTGTGAAACAACTATAATCAAGTTTATAAGGCTTTACTTTGAAATATCTTTCATTTATGTCATATCCAACATACAACTCTCAAGGGCATTTGTTAATATAACCAACTCTGATCATATTACTCTCACTCTTTTTTAATCTTACATTGTTTCTTGATTGTAATGTATAACTGTCAACAACATCTTTAAATTCTTTTACAATTTTTAACTTCATAGCCAATCTCTACTATTGTGCCAAACTTGTTAGATTGTGCCTAAACTTGAACTTGGTCTTTATAAAGCTTTACCCAACCCCTCTCTACTAAGATATTCATTTCTACCAATAAAATTACCATAACCAATTGAATAAATTTTAACTGGTTGATGGTCATCCAAAATATCTACATAGAAATTAGGTTGTAGATATTCAACATATTCATCCGCATGTACATCCATATGTTTATTACCATATTCATCGTCATGTTTATTACGATCATGGTCACCAATATGTTCATCTCCCCTAATTATATGTAATATGTCAAGAGCAGGGATAATGTATCTAAATTGTGGGTTACATTTACATCAATAATCCTATAAATTTCTTTAGGTTTGCTAGCCTAATATAGCTTTTGTTTGATTCAATAAGTCCCAATTACTCTTTAAAGTTAAATTAGGTACCCTATATGGGTGCACCCAAATCCTTTCTCTTTTCACATATTTGCACATAACTAACATTATCAAGGTCAACATTTTCAAAGATATCGATATTCCCATTAACGTATTTGAATTCAAGTTTTAATATGAACTTTGTACCATAAAAAGCTTTATACCTCTTTACTAAGCCATAGTAACCTATTTTTAGCCTTTCGAGAACATTAAAAGCAGCACAAGTCATAAATCTTAATGCCTAAATCAATTATTGTTTAAAAATGGTAATTCAAACTACTATGTACATTTCAAAAGACATGAACAAATGTTAGTGGTGCTATCAAAAACATAAAACTCTGTAAAGAACATTATGGACAAAATATTAAAGTTGTATGCTTATCAATAACTTTGGTTTTGCCATGAATGACTTGTTTATGCACCTTTAAGGAAAAAAATACAAGTCAGCTTATAATGCATCTTAATGATATCACATCTCACTCTTTCCAAAATTAGATATATGAAATTAGAGACATATTAATTAATAATTTATTATATTATATTTTTAATATAATTAATTTTATAGAGTGTAAATTAAATCATTTCATTTTAAATTTTTTTTGAAAGGGAGATGAACCTCAAAGAGTTACTTAGGGCACAACTACTTCTACATGCCAACTTCAGGCCATCTCAGAGATCTATTTTTATTCAATCATTGTTAAAAACTGGTTAGAGAATTCGTGTAGCCCTATTGAATTGAATCCGAGCCTCAAAAGAACACAAACACAAGTTGCTGAAACTTTTCCACCAAGTAAAAGGGGGCAATATAGGGACAAACAACTATTACATAGTAACTTATGGTAGGTCAAAATTACTTGCATTTCACTTCAACTCAATAACAAACAAGACCTGGTGAGCCGTGTGTTGTTGAATAAATTCATCATCATACCTTCTTACTGTTTTTCCTTCCTCTACTTTTTAATGCATTTAAAGCATTTCTGTGATCGGTAACGAGGAATTGTGGATCAATGAGTTTCGGTCGAGTTTTCATCAGCGTCTTCAGAATCTTCTGAATCTGAACCGTCAACCAGTTTCTCAAGTGAATCCACATCACCAGCCTCAGAAAGAGTATGCAAGCGAAGCTTCTCAGCATCATTACTGTTGAATCACAATTGTTAAGTTGCTTTTTTATTTCAACTAAACTGGAAAATAAAACATGCTCAAACTGTATTCTATCATTTTGAATTGAGGGATAAGAGGCATACTCTGTGGCCCCAAAGATTTCCTTCACAATTAAGGAGTTATCCCTCGCACAGAATTCTGGCAACTAGTCATGAAACAAAAAGCACAATCAAGGAACTAATATCACCGAAAGTAAAACCATAAGTAAGAGTGTAACGTAAAAACTAAGCAAAACACAAACAACATTGATTAGTTAAGTATGTAATAAGCTGAAGATTTGATTCTACAGATCCCACGAACATGATATACTTATTTAGCAAAAAAATCTAGAAAGGGAATTTTGAAATTACCATGTTGACTACTATGACTTTCAACATGCAAATCTTCATCTCTTCAACAACCCAGTCATCCTCAGAAAACCCAAACGATATGACAAAAATATGACAAATGCCCCAAAACAGGTTCAACTCATCAATGATAGTCAATAACATTTTACAATATCTCTAGGCATAAAGCACAAGATATCATCAACTGAGCTTCAAGAGATTGGAAGCAAATGACCAGGAAAATTATCTTTATAAGTATCAACATATGCCCATTAGACAGTTCACAATGTAGCTAAACACTACATTAAATGAATATATATCTTGAGGACATTCAAAAGAATATCCTAAGGTGGTTCTAGAAAAGACATTTAGATTGCAAGACCAAAATAAAAAGCAAGCATGCAATTCAGTGAAAAAATTTCATACTGTCAATCAATCACTTGCCTCTGACAAGTAGAACACCTTCCCGAAAAGTGCCTGTACTGCCAGCTTCCTTTTAAATCCCTTTTCAGTATACCCAGCCACATCCATTACAACAGGGCCTGAAAAGTATAGAGAAGGTACCAAGAATTAAATTACCACAGCATGGTTCTACTAATTTTAAGTTCCCTTCTAAGGCATTTTTCACTTTGTTTATGTTATTTGTCCTTTACCAACTCATTTACAAACCAACTAATAAGCTGAAAATCTAAAAACAAGTGCAAATTGCATCTAATTACCAGTATAATTTAGTTTTACAGTTCATGGCCACAAGTAAAACATTATCAGAATTTTTCAACTCAAGCCACAGTAAAACATTATTGTAGACAAGTCACCTTTTTCCTGCACAATCCTTCTTGAAATTTCATTTAGAATTTCGGCAACCTGAGAATCATCCAACATTGAAGCCTTCCTGAGCAGGATTAAGTTTGAAACAAGTTCTGGATTAAATGGCTTCTCATTCAGGGCATAGCGAATGTACTTGCGTAAAATATCCTCCATGCTAAAACCTGTCTGGATATGAATTAGCAGTTACCGTTAAAAAAACAAACACTTGAGCTTGCATGTAAGACATGCAAAAGGTCAACAACAAAATGCACGTCCGTTGAAGAGATACAGACTAATTGAAATGCATTGACCTATGTATGAGATCAATCAACTACCATATCGTACTTCAGAACACCATGATAGAAACTTTGGTTTTGATGTTCGATTTTCAACTCATTAAACAGAAGTGAAACACTAGCTCATTCAAATCCATTCTGGTTTTATAAAAAAAAAAAACATATTTTGCACTCTTAAGTCCTGTGTTATAATAACCAGCGTCCATGCTAAATCAGTCAACAAAACTAACCAGCATAAATGTGCAAACATAAACAATTTCGAATGTTGAAATTAATAATGCAGATAAATTGTAAGAAAAATTTTACAATTTATCTGCATTATTAATTTTGTCGTAGAAGGGCAACTGATAGACCCTGCACAGAACTGCTCTTCCACAGCACAAAGCACACACAAGCAGAACACAAAAATGGCAAACAACAATGGCAGAAAATGATGTCTATATTGATTGGCAAACAAAACCAGTAAAGACAAGATAGTATGCTAGTATTCGAGGAACTAGCTCCTCCAGCCTTAGGCTCAACACAAAGTAAAATGACAGGATCAATTGCCCCCCTCCCCCTCACTCCCGTACTGCTTTATTCCCATGTCAGAATAACTAACATTCCCCTCCTAGGACAACTATACCCCCACTCGTTTCTCCCATATGACAAAGTCTACCCTTCTACGACATTAGCCCTCCTATGGGTCGTATCAGTTGAAATTAATAATGCAGATAAATTGTAAGAAAAATTTTAATAAGCAGTAGAAAAAGATGAAGCTTCAGGAGTGAAACTGAGCCACCTTTTGCTGAAGCCCTTTTAAAGCCGCATATTGTAATGCATCTCCTCCTTTATGAAACAACTCATCTATTGATCTGCATAGCATTGCATTTTTACTGACCTGATAATCACACAACAAGTTCACCAAATTTGAAACAAAATTCTCAATTATAACCAATTAACTCGAGTAAATTTATGAAACGAACCAGCTTACGGCGCTTGTGTTTGGGAGTTGAGAACTTCTTAACGGTCTTAACAACAGCAATGAAGAAAGTGGCGCCAACATAAGCCAAAGGGACAGCGAGAATCCATGGGAAAGAGCTCTGGCCAACTCTGGGACCAGGTATTGCCTGCGTAACAGAACCAGTGAACTCCACCAAGTCCAAAGCTTTCTCCTGAATCCATGGCAAATCTTCCTCCACCTCAATTTCTTCCTCTTCATTCTGTTTTTTATTATCCTTATTAATGACGGGGTCTTTCTCGCTTCTCTTGGCTGCAGGTACTAGGGTGATTACTCTGCTTCTGAAGTTTTGTTGAAAAGAAACTGGGGAAGAAGGAGAAAAGGGCAGTTTGGGAAATTTGGGGGAGAGGAACAATTGATTGGGGCAACAAGATGATGATGATGACGATGACGATGACGAAGAAGAAGCAGCCGTTGCTGTGAGAAAAGCCATTTCGGGGTTGAGAACAACGATGAGCTCTGCCTTACCTCAGGAAATTACATAATCAGTTCATAGGTTTCTCTAGGGTTTTAATTAAACATAAGATACGTTACATTATCCTTCCAAGTTCCTGCTCTTGTTTTATTAAATTTTCCAAACTAAAACTTCAACTTGCAAATCATTTCGTAATTAACCCTACAATTTCTTAAATTTATTTTTTTTAGAGAAGGGGAAAAAAGGTTTGCTCTACCAATTAAATCATTCTTAAAACTAATTTGATAATATTATCCGATAGAGAATAACATTAAATTGGAAAAAATAAGACAAATAAATAAATAAATAAGACAAAACAAACAATTGGAAAAAATATTTAGGGTAAGTAAGAAAATATTATGAAGTACTATAAATAAAATGTTTAGGCTAAATACAAGACAGAAGACTCAAAGAAAAATATTTAAAAGACTTATAAGAAAGAGAATAATCTCTGTATATGAGATTTTTATCAGTATTTTAGCTCGCAAAAGTTTTCTATCAATGGTCAAGTCCTCAGTAAGCTCCAATAGAATTATATCATTTGTGATCACCTCCTCTTAACTTTTCTTAAGTTTTCCTATTTTGTTCTTACAATCCTTATAAGTATAATCTCCTTACATCTTTTCACTGGGGCCTCATGATATCTCATCTAGATATATTTATACTACTTAAGACTTGTTTCTCTTAATTTTTATCAATATTAGCCACACTTAATTTGTATCTTTTCTCTTATAGTAAGATTACACATCTATCAAAGTATCCACATCTTTGTCATCGTTAACTTTTGACTATGCACATGTTTGATAGGCCAACACTTTTCTCCATAGAACATGGTCAGCCTAATTGTTAAATGAAGAGGCCAACGAACAGAACAGAGCAGAGGGGGGCAACGAGAGAAAACGATTTAAAATCATAGCTGCTCTTGGCTTCCAGAGAACGCCAAGCTAGAGCAGGGAAAGCGTCTATGGAGAATGGTGTTTTTACCGTCACTGTCCCTAAGGCGGGAGTGAAGAAACCTGAAGTCACATCCATTACGATCTCTGGTTAAAGCTTTTTGTGTCTAAGGCACTCGTGTTTTGTCTTTTGTTTGGCAGTTACAGGGATTAGTTCGAGGAGTACAAAATGGCATGACAATGGCCAGAGCGCTTCATCGGAACAATGATAGTGTTTCACACAGATCAAGCAGGAATAGACCCAAAAACCGACCTAGTTACCCAAAGACTCTCTCCTTCGCACCCTCCTCCATCGCCGTCTGCTCCCTCCTCCACGAAATGGCTGCCCCTCCATCGCAGGTGTCCAATGAGTCTCACCTTCACGCAACGCCACTGCCAGCCTCGGTGAAGGTAACATTTGTTTATTTTATTTTATTTTAGTGTTTGATACTGTCTGCAAGGCTCAAAGCAATAGCCGCAGCCCCAACACACCATTTTCCAAGTGCACGCTTTTATCTTATGTCTCTTTTTTTGTCATGCAAGTTTATTATTAGGGTGTCTTTGGGCGTTTCTGGTTAGTAAGCTGTTAGTTTAGTTATCTCCGCGTGCTTCCCCCAGTCGTTTGTGGTGGTTTCGGGTTTCAGTCCCCTGTGTTCAGTGCTTTCTTCTTGGTTTCCACCGTTACTCTTACCTCCCTCCTTGAGCTGACTGACAATCTGCTATGGTAGAGCACCGATTGACAATTATGCAGTCAATTCGTTTTTCACGGAGACCCATTTGATAGTCTGCTTTAAAACCTACTGAGCCTATTAATACAAGACTTCTTTCTCTTAGTTTTATTTTCAACTTGCCTTTTATAAGCCTTCCATCCTTTTCCGTATCTTTCATACTTTCTGCAGGGGAGGGAGTTCTCTTTCTCATACGTGGGTATCTCTGCGTTTTGTCAGGCCTTCACCTTTTTCTTTACTTTTATCACTGTGCGCTAGTTTTTATTATTCATATTATTAGACTTTTGAGTTTTTGGCCTTATTATCATTATTATTATTATTTGTGATTAGTATTATTAGTGTTATTTGTTTTTATTTTAGCTATCTCTTACGATTTGAGTAATTTTTCTTCTTCTTCTTATTATTATTATTTTCCCATTCCTTGTATGTTTTATTTATTTTATGGTTTTGAATTGTTTATGTTACTTGCATCATTATTATATTGTCTCATTTGCATGTGGGTTCACTGGAAACAGCCTCTCTACTATGTAGGGGTAAGGCTGCATACTACCGGACTTCCTCAGACTCTGCTTCATTGCGGGATTTCAGATTGGGTGATGACGATGATGATATATATATAAGGATAGAGTTATTCAGGGTCCAGTAGTACATTGGGCCCTCCAATATTTAAAAACTTAAGTATTTGGGCCCTTCTATTTTAAATTTTTGGCTCCGTTAATACATACACACACATATATATATATATTAAAAGAAAAGAACAAAATATAAACAAAAATATTAAAAATAAATAAGATAATAAAAATATTAACTTAATATTTAAAAAGTAAAAGAATCAAAGTATTAAAATATGTGTATATTAATTGAAGAATGTAGACTTATATATATTCATTATTGATCTCATAAATTATATAGGAAAAAAAATTATGTAATTATAGTTAAATAAATTATACAAAAATTTAATATTGTTACCTATATGGCACAACCTGAAGGATTTTAGGATCCAGATGGAACTGACATAGTTTGCATGTTATGCAAATCAATATGTAGTTTATATCAAACCTCCAAAAAGTGATACCTTACATTTGATAAGGTGTGGCCTCTTTTTGGCTTCATGGAAAATAAAGCTAAAAGGATGCTTGTACTGTGAGGTCAATGGGAGCAAAGCTATCTTCTTATTACTGCATGTGGATGATATATTGCTCATGTTAAATTACTTAACCATGTTGTATAAGATTAAGCAAGTTTTGGTAAAGAACTTTGACATAAAGGACCTTGGTGTAGCATCTTCTGTCTTAGGTATTTGGATTCACCGGGATAGATCTCAACACTCATTAGACCTCTCATAAAATGCATACATTAAGTATGTATTACAAATGTTTAATACGGTTAATAGTAAACCTGTTGTAGCACTTATCTCTCATAGTGAGAGATAATCTTTGGCATAGTATCCAAAGAATAAAAAAAGAAGAGAGGTTATAGGGAATATTTCGTATTCTAGTACGGTTAATAGCTTGATGTATGCTCGGCTATGTACTAGGCAGGACATTGCATTCACCATTTAACTATTTGGTCAATATCTGGTTAATCCAGGTGTAGACCATTAGAATGCAATATAGCAAGTATTGAGATACTTAAAGGAAATAAGGATTATATGTTGACATGTAGAAAAGTCAACAGATTAAACCTCACAGGGAATTCAGATTCAAATTTTAGCTATGTATCTGGATGATTGGAAGTTCACTTAAGGTTATAGGTTTAAGTTTGCAGATGATACAATGTTGTGAAAGAGTGTCAAGAAGACACGGGCAACTTCCTCAACTATGCATGCAGAGTGCATACTATGGGGCTGCCTCACAGACAGTTTAGCTCAGAAACTTGATTTCTGAGTTGTCTGTAGTTGATTCAGTGGCTAGATCCAATTGGTAGTACTATGATAAGGTTTAGAGCACTTAAAGACTGAGGAATTGTAAGTCGATCCTTTAACTAAAGGACTTTGCCCACTTATGTTTGTGACATAAGTATACAGTATGGGTGTTTTGACGTCCTTAGAAACTGTTAATTAGCGGATCGTTATGTTTGCTCCATGTACATTTGTACAATTTGATGTATTATGACAGTATGATGGTTCATCAATAGAGATGATCATCGTTTATCCTAAGTAATACGTGTTGTCATACATTGTCATAATATGTATAAAAGTCTTAAGATTTGTGTCCATCTTAAGCATTTAAAGGTCGTTGGGCATATATACAGATTGACCTTGTGCCTATGTCATTTAGACGCATACAGTTTTAGTATGAATATCCATGAATTTGACATAACATAGGGCGATATAAGTTTTTAATCCCATAAGGGTTCTCTAATGCAGTTTAGTATTCAGTTAGAGAACATAAAGGTTTTCTCTAATGTTGTTTAGCAGTCGGTGAGAAAAAATAGGATTTCTTTGATGCAGTTTAGCATATGCAATTTAGTATAAAGTTTGAGAAATCAAGACCTACAAACGAAGATGATATAATTTAGATCATAAAAGTATCATCCTAGTTTGTCACACTCCATTTTCCCATTCATGTTAGTGAGGTATTAGATATTCATGATTGTATTGGATCTGTGTCGCACATGACACATGCATTTGATACTTTTTGGTATCGACAGCCTTACAGGACGGAATGATGGACTTTCGTTATCTTTGGATCAAATATTTTGTTTTTAATACTTAATCGACTAATATAGTAGCGTAGTTTAACCGAGTTTTTAAACTAGAGTCAAAATAGCAATTAATGATTGCCCAAAGAGGAGGGTGGACAATTTTGTCCTTTCCCATAAAGTTGGACAACTATTAATTGCATTTTTTAGTTTTTAATAAATTATCGGTTAAATTACGTAATTTGATCTAGATAAAGATAATAAAGTGACCAAATAAATGATCTAAATCAATGGGTCAAAGTCTAGATGGAAAGTAGATCCCAATTAGTGTAGACCAGACCCATATCGGCTTTGTGATAGGGAAGTCCGATATAAAAGCTATATAAAGGTTAAAGCCTCCTGCAATTGCTCATATCATTCGTAAGCATAAGAAATTTTTGACCCGTTAGGAGAGCTTACATATTAAGAAAACTATAGGAAGACCTAAACCATGTGTCGGGAAACATTTTTCATAAAGGTCCCAAGAGATTCGTGTTCGTTTGGAGCTCGAAAATGGCATCGGAATCAGAGATGAACCCGAAATTAAGTATTCCACATTACCTTCATTTTTAATCATTTCATGCTTGATCCTGGGTACGTAATAAGATCTGTACTACGTTTTACATAGCATTCTTTGAAACTTTTGATTTCTTTAAGAATATTATTGTATATTATCTCTTTGTTCTGGAGGTTCTTTGCAATGAAACATTTAGCCAGCTGAAGTTTATACTATTGGCCTTGCTCGAGCTTGTTCTTGTCATAGTGGACAGGACCAAACGACACTATATGAGGTTGGATGTACTTATTGAGCTCACTTTCCATGCCTAACAGCATTGGAACCTGTCCTATTAAGGGTTTGTGTCCTTTATCTTCTTCCTTGACTGGGGCATCTAAGTCCATCAATTTTCTTAATCTCCCTTGGAAGCTATCACTGATGGAAATAACATGCTCAGTCCCTGTCTCCTCAGGTTGGTTATGACCTTCACCACCTTCAGGATTTGCAGGCTGGTTTGCTTCCATTTCGTTGTTAGGAACGACTGAGTTCTCCATGACAAAGTGAAAACTTAATTATAAACCTGAAAATCCAGAAAATGTTAATGGCTAAGAAGACAAGAACTAAAGCAGTTATATGACAACATAGTTATCTCTTAAACTTACCATAAGCTGATGTTGTTAGAATCAATAGTTACAAAATCTAAGAACTATATTTTAATATAAGAAAATCAATAGCTACATTTTTAAAGTAAAGTTTACAACTCGAAATTAACCATTTAAGTTTAAGTTCAAGTAATTTAAAAGATGATAGTATTTTAATTAAAATAATGTTAATTTAATTTAATTTTCAAACAATTATTTGTTTGAAAAATTGAAAATTAAAACAATGTAATTATAATATTATTTTGGGGTGATAGAAGTTTATTTCCAACTTTCCTCTAATTCTTAAGAAATAACTGAAAGAGAAGGAATGCAAGGGAGAATAGCAGACTAACTTGGCTCTAAATCCCAGCACCAACTATTAGAACAGCAGAACAGCGGCTGAATCGCGATCCTTGAAGGCTCTCAGGGAGAGGCAAGAACACAGAAGGGGGTGGTGAAGCTGGATCATAAAATGTTTGGTTTAGAACTATGCTTTTGGATCACACAAGTGTCCCTGAGCAGTGTCTTTAATTAAACTACACTACTGTAAAATCTATACAATGGATATGTGAATTTATAGTGATAGCTAGAAGTCGCCATTAAATCCTTTAAAAAAATGATTTTTGAGACTCCCAACTCAATTATCCTTTTGAGTTGTTGAAAGCTATTATTAAAAAATAGATTAATAATAGTTTTCAACTTAGATTGACATTATAATCCGAGAGTCTTGACTTTAAAGTCACCATTATAATGTCATTAAGACAGACTTCATAGTCTCTTGTCTTGTCTGAAAAGAAAATATCACGTGGATGTGGTTGGTTGACTCTTTGGCTGGCTTTTGTCTTTTGTGACTCCCACGTTTTCTTGAGTGGGAAGCTAAAACGTTTAATCATTCTTTAGTCATGTTGGCTTGATTTGCCTATGACAAAAATTAGAATTATGTATATTAGAATAACTCATTATGTAAAACAGATGAGATAACAAGAGTGAAAAACTAGGGATTGCTACAGTGCACTCGTAAGGAATCCTAGGCGTCGTCCGTGAGGCCCTCCTACTCGGCAACACCAGCGTCGCCCCTTTCGAACACATCGTCCACGCCGCTGTCGCCATCATCATCGGCGACTTGCCTCTCAAGATGACCCTCGAGCTGTTGCTGGGAACCTGCATCTGGCGGTCCGTGACACCGACTTCGGAGCCTTCGGCTTCCGCTCTCCGGCCTTTGTCGACGCTCCGGTGACTATCACTTTCTCTCCTTGATTATTCACGAACCGGGAAACGTCACAGAAGAAGCAGTCGGAGGCCTGCTGGTGGCAACTTGAGACGCCGACAGCAGCTTCCCTCTTCTCGATTGCCCCTCTCTTTGTTGCGAATTTTGGGTTTTAATTCTGATAAAGCACAAAGTTTTTTATTACCAAAAAACCAAAAACAAATTACTGAAGACACCTGCTTGACGGTGACCTGTGGATGGCCAGTCCTCTAGGGACCCCTTCTTTGTAGATTATGGAAGAAGATAGAGCAACTAAGAAGGTTAAACATCGAGACCTAGGTGCTGCCTCTCCTGGCTACCGCGATTGCTTGATGGCTGGGGCAATATTAGAATCGACCATGGAGGATGTTATGGCAGCCAAGAAGGTCACCGTGGAGGATGGTGATGTCCTGATTGATAAAACCGGCCACATTCCTAGGGTTACTATCTCCGTGGCCCTCACCAATAAGCTGAACCGAAATCTGGATAATGCTGTGATTGTGCGTTTGCTTGGGAGAGACATTGGTTACAAGGTGCTCTGTTCTAGGCTTGGTGTAATTTGGAATCTAAGTGAGGCTAAAACTCTTGACATTGGTAAGGATTTTTTCTGATCCAGTTCAATAATGAGAAAGATTACCATCATGCTATTCTCGGAGGTCCCTGGGTTATTATTGGTAGGTATCTACTTGTTCAACCTTGGACTCCTTTCAGAGTGCATAACCCTTATATAGGAAAGACGGTAGTCTGGATTCGCCTTCCTGAACTCCCCTTACAGTATTATCCTGCAGATGTGATCAAAGCTATTTCGACAGTGGTCGGTCCAGTTATTAAAATTGATTTCAATACAAGTGATTTTGAAAGAGCTAGGTTTGCAAGGGTGGCAGTG